>CAMOHE010051796.1:0-76015 GCA_946598075.1 Artocarpus hirsutus | reverse complement strand
GTGTTATTTACCTTTAGTTTTAGTTTTAATATTAGTTATATTAATTTTTTTTTGCCATTTAGTATGTGTTACTTGTATTTGGTGTTTGAAAGAACTTTGAACAACATTTAGCATTTTGGTGTGAGAATATGTTACTTTTTATGTGTTTGTGATGCCTAAGTATTATTGTAATACCCACCACATATTTGGAGATTTTTCTACGACGATTTTTCAAAAAAACATCGTGGAATATTAAGGATTTGTAGGAGGGTTTTCCAAATTGTTGAAATTCTAAATTACGTAATCGAAAACTTGGGCCCTCAAATCACCGTTAGATGGACCTGTCTACTCAGATATACACAAGATTAGAATTAAATGAAAGAAATTAAACAGAAATGAAAGAACACGCCAGATTTTAGTGGTTCACTCTGTTAATAAAGAGCTACGTCCACTGTAGTTCACTATAAAGTTTTCTGCGTACAAATTACAATGCTTATCAGAAAGTTGGAACAGATGAGAAAATAATCTGGCAGGGTATCTGTATCTCTTTTTCTCTATATCCCTTTTCAAAGCTACCTCTCCGCTATATATAGACTATGGAATTAAAACATGGTATTAACCGTCAGGTAGAGTAGAGTAATGCTTCATCAATAACTATGATACTGGGACACGTGTCGAATGATGATTTGCTGCAGAAACCACTTACTTCCTCATATTTCGGTCCTGTCCTTAATGTGTTATAACCATCAAAACGTGATATATGCCGAATCAATACGGACGAATCGAACGAATGATAACCTGTTTGATGTAGCTAAACAAATACATCGAACAAATCAAATAATCGATTAGATCGAACCGATTTGATCGATTCGCTCGACCGATGTTATTGGGCCGCGAGGGCCCATGGCCAATTTAGGCCTGCCCGAATTGTACCCCAATAGTTAGCCCCCCACTCCTTAGTCTCATGTTATAGACTACAGGAGTGAAGATTTGACTCTGAAATCGACTGCACGTGACTTGGACGTCTCTTTACCGGTGCCAAAATCACGACTTTTCCTTGGGAAAACGTGACAATTAATTTACCATAACACGTGTCGGCACGCCATTGGCCATTCATTAATAACTACTACGACGCTGATGTACGTGTCGGATTCAAAAAGGCACCGCCTCGGTTTGAGCAGGAAACCAAAAAGACGCACAACCCTAGCCTTTGGATCAGATTGATCTGAAGCGATCCTAACCGTTGAAATGGTGCTTTAGAAGGTACATAAAGCGTCTGTCGTTTTCCTTCAACTCATTTCTTTCCCCTTTGGATTTTCAGTTTTTTTCTCTAGGATTTCTAGGGCGGTCTTCTTCCGTTTTTCCTCAGTTCCTTCAGATTCATCAGGCATGATTTTCTCCTTTTTTATCTTTTTTCTTGCAATTTTCCTTTCATAATCTTGTTCTTCTCCCGATTTTGAGCGTTTTGATGCTAAACACACAACATTTTCTTGAGAAAATCAGTGACTGCTAATGCTGTTTGGCTGTATAGACCGTAAAGTATTCAAGAACTATTTGAAGTTCTTTGGTTTTAGGGTCGCGTGTCCTTTTTGATCTTAGAAACCCTAGATTTCTTTCAGCAATTGTGTTTTATATAAATGTCGAAGTCAGTGGCCATTACTTCGAGTTCTAGTGGTGGAGACAACCCTTGGTCGAGTGATGATGAAAGGGAAGTAGATGAAATGATTCGTCAGCAAAACTTGATCGAGTCGAGCACAAGGACGGTTGGGGCCGAGATTGGTGAAGCATTGAGCCGAGGGACAGAAAGGAACCAACCAGCTGGACCCTCGAGGAGAATTGAAGACGTCGATTCAATCAAAAGAAGGAAGTACGTCTCCCCAACCAAAGGGGTATCATTTTTTACAAAGAATCCAGAGTTTGTCCTCATAGAGTCAGACCTCCAAGCGATAAGAACGAAGTATGGGGTCCCACCTATGGTAGAGATTTGACTTCCTTACCCGGGCGAATGGGCTGACACTCAAAACGATAATTGGTTTTGTGTGTACAGCAAATGGTTCGAGCTTGGTCTTCAACTGTCGATCCCCGAATTTATACTAGAGACCGTGGGTCACTTCGATATCTCTATGATGCAGCTCATGCCAAACGGAGTTCGGCTCCTGATTGCACTGATCGCTTTAATCGAAGAGGCTAAGATAGACTTTGACATATACTACTTTCTTTGATGTTACTATCTAAAATCGAATAGTAAGAATCCAGGTCGATTTTATTTTGTTTATCGACAGTCAAAACAACTTATAGGAGAGTTTTCTAACGCAGATAGACGTTGGGAAGAACGATACTTCTTCATGTCGATCAACCACGACTTTTTCGAGCATACTACTCGAACTCGTTTTCCTTTTGCTTTCAGTCATATTGGTGAGTTTCAATCCTTTTAACTGTTTCAGACAGTTTCTTTTTTGCAGATTACGAGCTAAACCACCCAGCTTCGATTGGCGAGAGGTTTAAATCGAAACTTCAAGCTCTGCTCGCATTAATGGATCGAACTTAGGCCGAAATCTCAAAACCTGATCGACTTGGGAAGTTGTCAATTTGGAGGAATTTCAAGAGCATTCCTACAGGTATTCCTATTTGATTTTCAAAATGAGTCGATTGAGTCTTCGTATGCCGCGGTGCACTTCAGCGGCTATACGATCCATCTAAATTTATTACCCCACTGTCTGACGAAGACGTTCATCTCACAGAAGCCGCTTTATCAGCCATGAAGGTAACGTTACCTCCTTTGGGCGAGATGAGGAAGAAAAAACTAGCAGACAAGAAGCCGAAGAAAAGACGAGCTGAAGCTGGCGAATTGTCAGCACCAAAGGAGATGACTCTACCGGTCGAACAGTCTAAACTGCCTCCTCCACCACCGTTTGATATTCAGCCCCCTCCATCAAAGAAAAGGAGAGGAGAGGAGAGGAGCTTCCTGTCTTTGCTTGTCGAAAAGTCAACTTCGAAGAAAACGTTAGATGTCCCAGATGACGCTAGCGTCCTTCAAGACAGGGAAGTTGCGGTGAGAGCGACAATCAACTTCTACTTCAACAAAGATGAGGAGGTCTTTGGGGGGAAACCATTTACATGGCTGCACAACAAGTCAGCTGCTGCATTGGGACAGGTAAAGTCGCAATTTTTATGAAATTCTATGGGTTCGTTCGAAGCGACTAACATGACAACTTTGTAAACATGTAGGCTCTCATATTCCACAATCTCTTTGCGAACAAGGCAGTGCATAAACTTGAAGGGGAGGCGTCGAAGGTAAAAGAGCTTGGGGAAAAGCTTGAAGAGGTGAAGTTGTAGATGGACAGCAAACAAAGGGAGCTTAACGATGCTGTCAGTGCGCTAAATAGGGCGAACAGCAAGGTGTTGAACCTGTCGAGCAAAGTTTGGCTTTTGGAAGGAGAGAATGAAGGTCTCAAGGAGAAGATATCCTCGAAGGATAAAGATATCGAAGATATCAAGGAGCAGCTGCTCGAGGTCTATGGTACCTCTTCCTTCAAGGCACGACTCGACGCCCTGATCGAATTCAAATCAGGCAAACTTACCGTCTATGCAATCGACCAGGAGATAAAGGAGCTCCAGGATGTGTTGTCGACGGACAATCAGGTAGTCAAAGTCAAATCTGACCACGAAGATGTTATCGTCGAGCTTCCTACTGAGTCCGAAACCACAACGATTCCAACTGCCGGAGTCGCCGATTAACCGACCATCGAAGCAACTAAGCCCGAAAATAAGTAGCCAGCTAAAAGGGTGAACTTTGAGATATATATATTTTTTGAACAATTTTATTTTGTTCGATAGAATTTTTGATTCAACAGTTAGAAATTTTAGAAGATTCAAAACTGTACTTTCAAATCATCTGAGAATTACACTTCGTGTCATTGTGTACCAGCGATCTTGATCTTTAATAGATATAGAATCAATCGGGTAACAAACAAAGTTCACAAACGATTAGGCTAAATGAAATTATTCGAATTATGACCGAAGCGTTGTATTTATTGAAACAATTAAGTGGATTAAAAATTGTAACTGAGCCAATTGCTCCACTAGTTCGGATCGATCAGTAGGATTTGGGTCGATGTAGACGGGGCAAAACTTCAGCCATGAAAATGACGTCGATCGATCTGGTCAAGTCCAATGTTAGGCCATAAAGATGGCTTTGGAGTTCGGATCGATCTGGTCGAGTCTGAAGTCTGCCATGAAGATGGCGTTAATGAGTTCGGATCGATCTGGTTGAATCTGAAGTTGGCCATGAAGATGGCGTTAATGAGTTCGGATCGATCTGGTCGAGTTTGAAGTTGGCCATGAAGATGGCGTCTGAGAGTTCGGATTGATCTGGTCGAGTCTGAAGTTGGCCATGAAGATGGCGTTAATGAGTTCGGATCGATCTAGTCGAGTCCGAAGTTGCAAAAACTAAATACTTATTCCTGAAAATCAAACTCAAAAGATTCGTTAATTTATCAGGGAAGTGAAATTTGAAATAATAAAGCGACTGCACTCGCTTATAACGTATACGAGCTGCCTACGTATCCCTTGTACAGGAATCAAGTCAAACGTAGTTCAATTACATAGCAACAACAGAATAAAAAATTTACAGATAGTACTTCCTCAAATGATTTGTGTTCCAGCTTTTCGTTATGTAGGATCCATCCAGCCTCTCGAGTTTGTAAACTCTTTCCCGAACTACCAACCGTATTCGATAAGGTCCTTCCTAATTAGCCGCCAATTTCCTTGCGTTAGCTTCTCTTGTATTATGGAAGACTTTCCTAAGCACAAGTTCTCCTTCGATGAATCTTCTAGGCTTCACATTTATGTTATAATACCTAGCTGCTGCTTGCTGGTAGCATCCAAGGCGATATAAAGCTTTGTCCCTCTTTTCGTCGGTGAAGTCCAATGCGTCCTGCATCATCTCATCATTCTTTACTTCGTTCGACAAGGAGTAATCGACACGCAGGTCTCGTGCAACTATCTCAGCGGGAATAACGGCTTCGGTTCCATACACAAGCAAAAAAGATGATTCGCCAGTTGCCCTCCTTGGAGTCGTTTGATAGGCCCATAATACCATCGAGAGTTCTTTGACCCATCGCCCTTTTCTCGCTTTGAGTTTCTTCTTCAGATTTTTCACGATCGTCTTATTCGTTGCTTCAGCTTGTCTGTTTCCTTGCGGGTATCTTGGCGTTGAGAAACTTAAAATAATTTTCCAATCTTGACAAAATTTCTTGAAGGACGATGAAACAAATTGTGAGCCGTTATCGGTGACTATCTCTCGTGGGACTCCGAATCGACAGATGATGTTCCTCCAAATAAATCTCTTGACGTCTCGTTCTTTAACGTCTGCAAAGGCTTCGGCTTTGACCCATTTGGAGAAGTAGTCAATAAGGACCAGCAAATACTTCACTTGTTTGGGAGCTGGGGGAAAAGGTCTGACAACGACCATCGAGTACTTCATGAACGGGTATGGCAAACTTACTGACGAAAGCTCTTCCACTGGTTGATGTATGATGGGGGCATGCCTCTGGCAACTATCGCACTTTCGAGTGAAGTTTTTGCAATCGTTTTGCATGGTTGGCCAATAGAATCCTTGTCTTTTCACCTTGTTGCATAGCGACCTTCCGCCTGAATGATTTCCACATGAGCCTTCATGAACTTCTCTGATCACTTTCTCGATCTCATCTTCTACGAGACATTGGAGGTAAGGTCCGGTGAAGGAGCGTCTATATAGCTTCCCATCTATCAGGCAGTACCATGCAGCATACACTTTAATCTTTCTCGTAGCTTGTCTATCGTCAGGGAGCCATCCTTCATTAATATACATCTGGATGGGGGTTCTCCAATCGTCCCTAGGATCCACATAGTGGGCTTTCTCCATTGGTGCAATGCTAGGACTGTCGAGTAGTTCCAAAGGAATTGTTCTTCTCTCGCTTACATCTACTGATGACCCTAAGTTAGCCAGTGCGTCGGCTCTAGAGTTGTGTTCTCGTGGTACGTGTTTAACCTCAAAATCATCGAATTAAGCTTTCAACTTGTTGACTAAGCTTAAATACAAATGCATCTTCTCATCTAGTGCCTCGAATTCTCCATTTACTTGGTTAACCACCAATGTAGAGTCGCTTTCCAGATGAAGTTTGGTAGCCCCCAATGCAGCAGCTAGCCTTGTTCCAGCTATTAGGGCCTCGTATTCAGCTTTATTGTTAGTAGCTTTAAACCCCAATCGAAAGCTCTGTTCGATTTCTTCACTAGTTGGCAATTTCAAAACAATCCCTATTCTAGACCCCTTCTCGTTGCTTGACCCGTCAACTTGTACAGTCCATGTCTCCAATCCTTCTCCTTCGATTCTACAAGTTAGTTCAGCTACAAAATCTGCAAGCACTTGCGCCTTCAATGTCGTACAGGGCTTGTATTCAATGTTGAATTTCGTCAATTCTACTGCCCACTTCGTCATTCTACCAGATACATTCGGCTTGTGTAAAATTGCTCTCATCAGGTATGTTGACAGCACCACAATAGTATGCCCCTGAAAATACAGACAAAGTTTTCGGGCTGACATGACTATTGCGAGTGCAAGCTTTTCGACGACCGAGTACCTAGTTTCTGCGTCCAAGAGGGAATGGCTCACGAAGAACACTACTTTTGAGTCCCTTCTTCTTCTCAAACTAGTGCTGAACTTACTACCGCCTTGGATACAACGATGTACAAATAGAGCGGTTCGCCATCCCTTGGCTTCGACAGGATCGGTGGAGTGGTCAGATACCTCTTTAGTTCTTGGAGTGCCGCTTCACATCATTCGTCCCATTCAAACTTGGTATTTTTCTTGAGTAGTTGGAAAAAGGGTAGACATTTGTCGAAACATCTGGCGATGAACCGACTTAGTGTTGCGACTCATCTGGCTAATTTCTAGATTTCTCACTTGGTCTTGGGAGAAGGCATCAATTGGAATGCTTTTATCTGATTGGGATTCGCTTCGATTCCTCGCTTCGTCACGAGATATCCTAGGAACATGCCGCTTGCCACCCTGAAGGTGCATTTCTCTGGGTTAAGCTTCATGCCATTTTTTTGAGCACTTCGAAGCATTCGTGCAAATGCTGAATGTGGAGATCAGCCTGTAGAGATTTAACCAACATGTCATCGATATAAACCTCCATATTCTCACCAATTTGCTACTCGAACATCATGTTGACAAGTCGTTGGTAAGTTGCTCCCGCGTTCTTTAATCCAAAAGGCATGACCTTGAAGCAGAAAATCCCCTGCTCCGTTATGAAGGCGATTTTTTCTTGGTCGTCGGGGTGTAGCAGGATTTGATTGTAACCAGAGAACACATCGAGGAAACTCAAAATCTCGTGTCCGGCTGTAGCGTCGACGAGCCTATCGATGTGAGGCAACGGATAACTGTCCTTCGGGCAAGTTTTGTTGAGATCGGTGAAGTCGACACACATGCACCATTTCTCATTTTTCTTCCTCACGATCACCACATTGGCGAGCCAATCGGGATACTGGATAGGGCATATAAAGCCGGCTTCAAGTAATCTCCTCACTTCGTCTTTGATCACATTGTTCTGCTCGATTCCCAACTTCCTTCTTTTCTGCCAGACAGGCTTATGCTTTGGGTCAACGTTCAATCGGTGGGAGATTATACTCGGGTCGATTCCAGGCATATCTGTGTGAGACCATGTAAAATAATCTGCGTTGGATTTAAGAAACTTGATTATTTGGTGTTTTATACTCTCATCGAGCTGCGATCCGATCTTCACTGTTCGTATTTTATCTCTCGGGTCTATCTGGATTTCGTTAAACTGCTCCAAAACCATTTCGACATAGCCCTACTCATTTGCTTCGTTCTGCTCGCTCGGCTGTAATTGCTATAAAGCCCTTTTTTGCTTCATTGCTGCAACATAACAACTCCTCGCCGCCTCTTAGTTTCCTCGAATTTCCCGTACTCCTCGTTTCATCGGGAATCTTATCGTCTGGTGGTATGTAGATGGGACTGCCTTCATGGCATGAATCCAAGGCCACCCAAGAATTATATTGTACCCTGATGGGCAATCCATGACCAGGAAATTGGTCAGTTTGTTCTCTCCTGCTGCGTAGACTGGAAGCTTGACCTTCCCAATCGCTGTGGTTGCTTCTCCGTTGAATCCGACCAGCGATGTCAGTGACTTCTTGATTTCTTCTTCTCCTATTTCCATCTATTTTAGCGTCGAGAGGAAGAGAATATTGGCAGAACTCTCGTTGTCAACCAGAATCCTACTTATCTCGCAATTTGCGACGTTTAGTTTAATAACCAAAGCATCGTCATGTGGCGAGTCTAGCCCAATCGTCTCATCACTATGAAATAAAATTTTGTACTCAGGATGATCGTTGCTAGCAGTACTTGTGGTTGCTGTATTTGTTCTCTTTTGATATGATTTCATCTGATTGACCAAGTCGCCGCTGAAAACCAAGCCTCCACAAATGGCTCCTATTACCTTTCTTACGGGTGGTGGTGGTGGTGTCTTTTCTTCGTCTTGTTTGTTCGCTCACCCTCTTCATTCTTTGTCGAGCCCATATGTCCTCCTACACTTTTCCGAGAGGTACTCTCTCAAATATCCTTTCTTGAGAAGCTCCGCAATTTCTGACCGCAACGCTTTGTAGTCAACCGTCAGGTGCCCCGTGTCTCGGTGAAATTCACAGTATTTTGACTTTTCTTGTGAATGGCTCGTAGGCAATTTGCTAGGCCATCGGACGTAGTTCTTCCCCTCCAGTTGAGCTACTAGCTCCGATAGCGATATGCTCAGGGCATATTTTGGTGGTGACAGGGGTCTTGTTGCGGATCGAGGCTTGTCGTCTTTCCGCCTCCATTCTCTTTTTGGTGGTGTTCTCGTCCATCCTCGTTGGTTCGGTTAGTGTTGCTACTTCTAGCTCCATTTGTTCTGACTATTCGTCCTGATGAACTCTCGTTCCCACCTCTCGTTTTCTTCCTCCAGGTCGATCCAGCCTTTAGCTCTATTCAGTGCTTCCTGGATCGTCTGTGGGTAGTCAGAACAAATGCTATTTTTGAAGGATGACCTATGCAGGAGTCCCTTCTTTAGCGCTTCGTGGGCTGTTTCGTCTTCCAAATCTAAAATCTCAGAGAGAGTTCTACTAAATCTTTTAATATAAGCCCGTAATGACTCGCCTGGGCTTTGGACAACAGACCACAGATCTTTGGTCGTTTTCCCGGTTCTAATATGCACTGAATATGATTTCATGAATTGATTCGCCAGTTCCTCAAAGCTGTCTATTGACCTGGTTCTGAGGTTGCTAAACCATCGAAGGGCTAGGCCTTTGAGTGATTGTGTGAACAGCTTGCACATCATCTCGTCGAGGATCGAGTCTGGTATATTGGTAGCACTGACCAAGTTCTTGTATTGCAGCAGGTGGTCTTTAGGATCCGAGGTTCCATCGAATCGAGCGAACACAATGTTTTCGTACTTGGGAAGAACTATTGAAGTAATTCTTCTCGTCAGTGGGGTATCCCGGATGCTTTTAGAGATGTCGTCCAACGCTGGAGTCTTGCTCGTGGCCTTGGAAACCTTCTCGTCAATCTTCTCTTCTATGAATTTGGAATTCTGCTCGAGCATCTCTCTCATCATAGATTGAATCGACTCTGGGGTCAGCAGGTTGGCAGTTGCTTCTTGTTGGACTATCCTTTTAACTCCTTCGTTTCTGTCTGTCTCTTCTTCATGACGTCTGTACCCTATATCGACGTTTGCTGTGGTTGGAGTCGTCGTAGCTGCACCATCTATCGCTGTCGCTGGTGCTGGAATCGATGAAGAATATAACGGCTGCATTCTTCCGATCGAGCTGTGAGTTCATTGTTGTCTTCCTGGTTGTGGGGTGTGGAATTGTTGCTGTGTCGTTGAAGTAGCTGGAAACATTGAATATCCATAATACGGGTAGTAATACGACTGCGAAGCCATCTGGGAGTTCTGATAGCTGATTTGGCTTCTCAAAGCCAAATTTTCACTGCTCAGTTGTTCCATCCTCTTGTCATGTTCCTGCGAGTGCTGCTTGTTCCTGGAGTGTTTTCTTCAGAGTCTCCATCTCTGCTACAAGGGTTTCCATACGTCGGTCTTGGGTTGTCCCTTCGGTCTCTTTCATTGCTATTTCCTGTGCATGCTGGTTGTCCATGTTGTCCGCCATTTGAATCCGAGTCCCCAGATCTTGGAGTTGATGACTTAAAGGCCCCACGGTAGGCTCCAAACTGTAGGAGGGTTTTCCTACAATTAAATTGTTGAAATTTTGAATTACGTAATCGGGAACTTGGGCCCTCAAATCACCGTTAGATGGACTTGTCTACTCGGATATACACAAGATTAGAATTAAATGAAAGAAATTAAATAGAAATGAAAGAACACGCCAGATTTATAGTGGTTCACTCTATTAATAAAGAGCTACGCCCACTGTAGTTCACTATAAAGTTTTCTGCATACAAATTACAATGCTTATCAGAAAGTTGGAACAAATGAGAAAATAATCTGGTAGGGCATCTGTATCACTTTTTCTCTATATCCCTTTTCGAAGTTACCTCTCCACTATATATAGACTATGGAATTAAAACGTGGTATTAACCGTTAGGTGGAGTGGAGTAATGCTTCATCAATAACTGTGATACTGGGACACGTGTCGAATGATGATTTGCTGTAGAAACCATTACTTCCTCATATTTTGGTCCTGTACTTAACGTGTTATAACCATCAAAACGTGATATACGCCGAATCGATACGGACGAATCAGACGAATGATAACCTGTTTGATGTAGCTAAACAAATACATCGAACAAATCGAATAATCAATTAGATTGAATCGATTTGATCGATTCACTCGACCAATGTTATTGGGCCGTGAGGGCCCATGGCCAATTTGGGCTTGCCCGAATTGTACCCCAATAGGATTCCACGACGGTTTTTCAAGAAACAGTCATGGAATCCTTAGTATTCCACGACGGTTTTTTGAAATACTATCGTGAAATGCCAATTTTTCACAACGATTTATCAAAAAATCATCGTGAAAAATTACTACAATACAACCCCTTCCCATGTCAATTTTTATATTATACAACGGTAAAAACCGTCGTGAAAACTCCATGTCGTACCACGACTAAAGTTTTCACGACGGTTTTTTAACCGTCGTAAAATTTTTGCATGACGATTATAAACAGTCGTGGAATCCACAATTTGTAGTAGTGAAAGGGGACCAAATGAACCTATATAGTTCAAGCTTTAGATAATTATGAAGCCAATATCCGAGATATACATTTTATAAGTATCAACTCCAATGCTACTCCACTAAAAGCTTAGAGCTGCACTTTCGAACTATATAGAATTACGAAGCCTATGTAGCTAAGTCTCCATGACATATCATAATGTATCGTATCCCCATAGGATTATCCATAATTGGCTTAAGGATAAATTTTGTCTTACCTTCCTAATTATTTTTATCTTACGTTCCATTATCTCATCATCGGAAAACCTACCATCCAAAGATAGTATACCATTCGATTACACCTATGTATCCAAATGGTTGAGCACTCTAGTTTTTTAATTATAGGATAACGCATATAAGAGGATATCACTACTCCTAAAGAGGAGCTATGGATTCCATATCTATGAATAACAAATCTACGCTATCAAGAGTCATGCTTCCAACGTACTGGTATGTGTACCAAGATTAAGATTCAATACAAATGATTGTCTAAGTGAATCAATTTGTTGAGATAGAATTATTAATCCAAATCAATTCACTTTATGTCTCAATCTAACATATCGTCACCTATAACAATGTGCCGCTATTTCTGTTTGCGGAGTCTGCCTCAGATGGTCAAGACAAACCATCTCCCATAAGGGATATAGACAACATAACAATCTTTATATGAATAAAGTGCCCAAATTTATTCCTTCGATTGTGGATCTTATGATTTAGAATGTCACCTTAAAAATCGTGTCTTTTGCATAATCTGTCCATATGTCACCTTAGACTTTTGTTTGCTTAACATACATTCAACAAATATGAACGTAAAGAGGACAAGATTTTGTATATAAATATTAAATAAATTCTATATTGATAAAAATGTCTCCAAAAACATATTATATTTTTACTCCTTAGGGCATATACATCTAACACTGAGCCATTTAGTTCTGGAAAAATAACATGTATGTTTAAGCATTGGAGCTACGTTTTCAGGGGCTTAAAATCAGAATGAGAAAGCACATGAGAGGGGAAGAGATGTGAAGAAGAGAAATCTAGATCGTTTTAGTGTTTTGTTTGTGCTCTCAAAATCATTATGAGGTTGAATCTAGAAAAATAGAGATTTTGAGATGGTTTCATCAAAACCAGGGGCTGCTCTTGGCATTTGTTCCTTTCATGTGGAGGGGCTAAAAGTTAAGTTTCCTAGATTGCTCAGCTCATAGTTTTTGTCTGATAAGTGGTTTGAGGACTTGTTAGTCATTTGTCAAAATGTTGCAAATAAATGAATTCTATTTAAAATACTAAATTTTGTTAACATCAATTTAAAATATGGTGAAAACTAAGATAAATCAACAAAATGATTAAAATGCCCTTAATTAAGAAAATATCACAAATACAATTTATGAAGAAAATAAAATCTCAATTAGGCATACTAATTACCAATTTAGCATACTACTTATCATTTATTAAATCTGGACATTACATCTCTCCTCTTCTTAAGGAATTTTATCCTCAAAATTAAAGCTTACCTCCATGGCAGAATAAGTGCGGATACCATCCTCACATTACCAATGCAAATTCTTGTGTCGAGCCTTATCTGTCATGACCCAAGGGCCACAATGAAACAATTCATCCTTGAAATTAAAGTTTACCTCAATGGCAGAATAAGTGCAAATACCATCCTCACATAACCAATTCCAATTCCTACGTCGAGCTTTATTTGTCATGACCCAAGGGCCACGACGAAACAACTAATCAATTAAACTAAGCAACTAATCAAATGAAATATATATATGTAATGCTCAGCTGAAACAAGTCTCATCGGTAATTACCATCACATAGTAATTGACCATGAAAATGGATGGATTATTAAACCATAATCAATAGTATAGCACTACTCATATCATCATTCTTAGAATAAATAATGCTATATGACTAGTACGGACATTGACACTATGGTGCTATTGCAATCCCTTGACTAGCAATATGTCACGATGTCGTAGACTTGCCACTTTTCAATCGATATCTAGACCAATACCTCCTCATTGGTCATGTTCTCTTGTATCACTACATAGGGGAATAAAATAATCTTGCTAGGGTCAGGGAGGCTTTTCGGTAGCATTGACACATAGATCATGTTATGAACGCCAGAGAGCTAGGGAAGAGAATCAAGTTGGTAAGTAACTACATGACTTGATGGGTAATCTCAAATGGCTTAACAAACCTCAATAAAAATTTTCCACTTACGTCGAACGTGTAATCCCTTTACACATGGAAACCTTGAGAAGAATGAAATCACCTTCTTTAGATTCTAAAAGTCAGCATTTTACTATTAGCATGACTCTTTTTGTCAGTTCGTGGCTACCTTTAATAGATCTAATATCATGACAATCTTCTCATTGTTTTCATGGATTTCATCGGGTCCAATGACAATCCTATCTTTCGGTTCTAACTAAAAAACTGGTGATCAACATGATTTCCCATAAATGCCTCAAATGGTGCCATACCAATATTCACTTGGTGATCATTATTGCACAACAAATTAAGCCAGACGTAAATACTTTTTACAAATTTTGCCAAAATCTAAAATTACAAGCATGTAACATATCCTTGAGAACCTGTATAACTTACTTAAACTAATCATTAGTCTGGGAATAAAAGGCCATAGTCCAACTTGGTACCCAATGCTTCTTGAGAACTTTTCCAATACTTAGCATTAAACTGGATATCTCTATCAAAAGTGATGGGCAACAGAACTTTTATGCATTTCTCGAGATACGATTTTCCTAGGATTTTCCTCGAGTACTCCAATCTAAATGGTATAAAATGCCCTAATTTGTCAACCTATCCATATCGGCCCACATAGCATCTTTTTTTTGTTCTGTCTCTTCTAGTGCTTGGCTTTCACTTGATTACATGTCATACACTCAACGACATAATTCCCAAACATCATTCTTTATGGCTCTTTACCAATTCTCGTCTCTATTCAAAACACAATATATCTTTGCAATTCCGAGACCTGTGCACTTTATTCGATACAACCCTTGTTACTTATTCTATTATAGGCATAGCCAAACATCCCATGAAATACAAAGATCCATTTGTATGTACTTTTTACTCATCAAACTATTCCCCATCCTAAATTTGTATCCATAGTCCCTAAAGATGCTGATCTCGCCATTGATTTTATTTCACTAGCTAAACAAGTGTTGGAACAAATACCATGTTATAAACCAAAGTCCAACCACAACCCTTATAACATCATCATCCATATTTATTAATCACAACATTTCCTCTCTCTTTTTCTAAAGGCAAGCAAGCAAAAATTTGTAGAAGTGTAAATCCATCTTTCTTTGAGTGAACATATATTTCAAAGTGTTATGATCCGAGGAAAATCTAAAATACTGCTCTGTGAAGAAGAAATAACACCTCTAAATCTTGTGGTTACTAACCACTACAAGTTCCAAATCATGAGTGGAATAATTCTGCTTGTGAAGCTTCACTTTTCGTAACTCCTATGTTACAACCTGTCTATGCTGCAACATCACGAATCCAAGTCTGCATCTTGATGAATCAGTATGAATTTCATATAGCTCATCATTATTCGATATAATCAACACTAGAGAGGTGGTCAACTGGGTCTTCAATTCTTAAAAAGCATGCTCACATTCAGCATTCCATTCAAACCAAATATCCTTCTTAGTCGACTATGTCAATAGTGCCACTACCCTTGAGAAATCCTACAGAAATCCCCTGTAACATCCTACAAGTCCTAGAAAACTACAAATTTCTACCGTATTCTTCGGTTGTTCCCACTACACTATTGTTTCTATCTTAGAAGGATCCACTGAAACATCCTAATCAGATGTGACATATTTTGAAAACTTGACTTTTGTTAACCAAAATTTGGACTTCTCCTTCTTAGCATATAGCTGAGTTTCTTAAATGCTACACCCGAACCTCCTATCTTAAGATAAACTAGTATGTTATCAACGAACACAATCATGAACTGATCCAATTAAGGCTGAAAGATCCAATTCATTAAGTCTATAAAAGCTATCGGCATTCAACACACCACCTAAAAGTCCCATCATGTTTTTTAGCAAACGAAATTGATGCCCCCCATGGTGACGTACTGTTCCACATATATCTTTTATTTGCAAGCTCTTGAAGTTGCTTTCTCAATTTTTTCATTTTTGCTGGCACCATTCAATATGGCATGGAGAAGATTAGAACAATTCTGAGAAGTAACTTAATACCAAACTCAATCTCACGGTGCGATGGAATTCATACTGATTACACTTGACTCTTTTTCTAAAGTAAAAAAAAAAATAACAAGCTAAGCTAATTACACTGGTACTAGTATGGTAGGATTTACCTAAACATGATTTTGGGAATCAATCATTCATCATTTAATCATCACCATCTCCGTAGGTGATCAGTGTTTTCTTTTTTTGCTATTGGGGTACCTTTCTAAGGTGACAATCAATTCCAGCATTATACTTAGGTAGCCAATCTGTTCCTAGGATTACATCATAAGTACTTATTGGGATTTAATGAAATCACTTCTCAAATCTCACCCCCAATCATCATTTTACAAGATTTACACTCATTATTCGCATACACTCATCCCAAAGGTGAAGTAATAGTCATACTAAACCCTTCTATTTCTAACCCCAAGGCATTTACAATTGAATTCAAAATGAGAGAATTTGTGGCATTAATATCGAATAGGTCATGAGCTAAAGTTGAGAAATACAAATCATATTGCAAACTACTACAGGCAAAAGCAACAAATAAAAATTGTAAGGGATATTTCATTCATCATCGGAGGAGCTATTACTTTCACTGTTAACACTAGTATGCTGGTTCCTCGATTGAATTGGACGGTTATTGCTATCATCCCTCCTGTTACCTCCTTGGGGTCCCGTTCCCATGGTAAGTGACATTGTTTCTTTCAATCGACAATGTCGATGACACCAATTCACCATAAACTCGATCCTTAAAGCAACTAGTTGTCATCAAATAGAACATTTAAGCCCTTCTTGAAACTTAATGCATGCTATAGTAGCTAGGGTAACCTAGCCAACTCAGTTAACTTTGCCTCATATTTCCTAATTGTAACTCTACTTAGTTCTAGACGATAGAATTTGGTGATTTTTTGGTCCTTATATCCTTGTGGAAAGTCACGGTCATAAAACATCTTCTCAACTTTATCCCAATCAATGTCCCAGTTATTCTCTACATGCTTTGTAGGTTCCCATTAAGCATTGACACTACCTTATAATTTGTATATTGCTAACTCGACACGATATTCATTAGGCACTCTTAATGTATCCAAACATTTTTCCACCAAGTCGAATCATTGCTCAATAGCTTGGGGAAAGGGTCTCCATTCTGTCAAAGATTAAAATTGTAACACAACTAAATTCACGAAAACACTTTTGTCAATGACTCACCACAGGATCCTTACATTGTACCCTTGTTGCTATTTGCCTAAAAGCAGCGAACTTAGCATCCCTCATACCCATGTCATTGACGAGGTCTGAGCCAGTAGTGGCATAACGATGCCTGGGTGCCATTTTCTTAGTTTTGATGAGAAAACTGGATTATTAGTGGTTTTTAATGTCTTATCTATATGTACACAATTCTCAACGTTTAAAACCTAGGGCTCTGATACTAAATCTGTTATGAACCTAAACTTGAGTGGTGATGTAGTGGTTTAATCAAAACAAATTAATCAGATTTAACTGAACTCATAGTTATTTTATTAATAAATTAAGAAACATGTTTTAGGTAATTGTTTTTTTGAAAATGTGGAAAATTTTGAACCTTTTTAAACCGTCATCAATCTTTAAAATTTAACAAACAGAATCCCTAAAATGACCTTAGAAAAATAAAATTAGAGTTTTAAAGTCCATCGAAGACAGTTTAGACCACTCCAAACCTCACATAGTGCACACATAATACAAACATACAGAATTAACATAAACCACAGTCCATTAGAAAATAAATCAAAGTCTTTATAATGTCCCATTTATACATGCCTTGGTAATAAAACAAATAAGCTAAACAACTCATGGACTGCTTGAGAACAACAGCATTATTCTACTCGATGACATACAATGAGTCACCTGAAGGGGCAAAAAAGATTTAAACAAGATGTTAGCAAAAAGCTCAATAGGACTTGGGTTTCAAAATCATCATTTATAGAATAAAGCAAATAAATTTAAAAGCATTTTTTGGAGGAATAATAAATGATTTAACAAATTTATACTTATCTAAATGATTAATCAAATTCATGATTATCTCGAATCATACATCATTATTCTTCATGTGTAAAGCCAACCAAATCACCACCGAAATGGCCTAGTTGGGTTTCAAAACCTGTCCTTAAAGTCGCTCCTATATAACCTGATCTCTATGTGGCATCATGCACTATCATATCATTCCAAACGAGGTTCCATGTCTGTTTAGTGTCCATCATCATTTAATCACATCATTCTCCAAGAACTATTTTATTGGGTTATCATTTTACATTCGTTATGATTTATCCATTTTCATTCATTTATTATCACTCATTCATTATCATCATATCCAATATCTGTTGGCACAAAATGAATATAAGCAGCCTGTTTCTTGAAAAGCTTTCAAAATGTATGGTATGGTTAAAACTCATTTTAAATCATGGCTACCGAAAAAGAAGAGACTAGAGTCCTACCTCGTTTCCTAGAACAGTTCATACCTACATTGCGAATCTCCGTTCCACTAAATGTTAGCTCCTTGTAACCGCAAGCAACCTTAGGTATATACTAAATACATTAATCTCTAAAAGCTGATATGATCCACTACTATGCTATTCATGGTTACTTAGTGTGCCTCTAGTCTCAAAATAATCGTGTATAAAATCTTCAAATTATCAGTGTTTTTGAACACAAAATTATAATCCTTTTAAAACATTTCTAAATCATAAAATGTTGAAAAGGACGGGCAAAATGATCACTTCAGGTTGTATGGTTAGTCTGCCAACCAATTGAGTTTGGTCTACTAAATTAGTTAAGTTCGGCCTGCCGACCATACAAGTGCGGCCTGTTGAACATGTGTAGTACGGCTGACTGCATTATACTACATGCAGTCAACCATGTGTTTATAGTGTCTTGATCGATTGGGTTATAGAGTACACAGTCGACCGCGCTATAGAGTATGCGGTTGACCACGTAGTCGCAAGCAGTATGCTTTGTTTCGAGCATCCGAGTTCTGCTCTGATTTTAATTCAATTTAAACTTGTTCTAATACGATATAAACATGTTAAAATAATTCATAAATAGGATTTGAAGCATACAAACTCAGTTTTAACCACATGCAACATTTTTTCTTCATTTTTCACATATTTACTCACATAATTCTAAAAATGAACAATAAAATAAAAAAGCTATTTAATCTTGTTTTTGTTTGAATTAAAGCATGGATTGGAGTTTAAGATCATCATATAATCTCAGCAAAAATTTTTCTAGCTTCATCCATGCCTAGATCATAACATGCAAAGTGGAAATTTTAACTAATGTACCCAATATACAAACTACTTTAACTGAATATGAAGACTAGTTTTTTAAATGTGAATTTGCTTACAAAATCAAAGTTTAATGCTTCACAAACATGGGTTAAATTGGCTAGAATCATGGCTAACCTCAGTTGAACATTTTTGGTGGCCTCAAGGATGAGTTCCATGCCTTGTTTTCAGCTAATAACGAAGCTTTAATGCTCTGCTCTCTCTTGAGTAGAAACAGAAGAGAGGAAGAAAAAGGTGTTTAGGCTCTTGAGGTGTCTACCTCCTTTAGCTCTAGAAAAATAATAAGTATGTTTGAGTGTTGGAGATGCATTTGTCTTCAAATCATAATGAGATTGCACATGAGGGGAAGAGACGTGAAGAGGAGAGGGAAATTGAGAAAATCTAGATGGTTTTAGTGTTCTATTTATGCTCTTGAAATCAATGTGAGGTTGAATCTGGAAAAACAGAGATTTAGAAATGGTTTCATCAAAACCAGGGGCTGCTCTTAGCGTTTATTCCTTTCATGTAGAGGAGCTGAATGTTGAGTTTCCTAGATTGCTCAGCGCATAGTTTTTGTCTGATAAGTGGTTTGAGGACTTGTTGGTCATTTGTGAAAATGTTGCAAATAAATAGATTCTGTTTAAAATACTAAATTTTGTTATAATCAATTTAAAATATGGTGAAAACTAAGATAAATCATCAAAATGATTAAAATGCCATTAATTAAACATGTCACAAATATGCTTTATTAAAAAAAATCAAATCTCTATTAGGCACACTAATTACCAATTTAGCATACCAATTATCATTAATTAAATTTGGACATTACAATTCGCCAAAAAAAAAAATTGGACATTACAGTAAGCTAATGCATAATTGACTAGTTAGCAAAGTGGGGGCCTTCTAGCCCAAGTGGCCATTAGGCTATTGTTAATGTGGCCTTGCAACTCACTCAACTTTAATGTTTTCTCAACCTATAAATCAAATTCTAGTAAAATATATAGAGAATAAAAGTAAAATTGAGATTAACACTAAATATTATTTTACAAATAAATAATATATATTTGTATTTTTTAAAAAATATGTATATTGGAGGGTGGAACGTCCCTCGTTCTCATCCCAAGTTCTGACCCTGACTCGGAGTAGCTCCCTTTCTCTATTCACTTTTGTGGGAAAAAAAATCCTGTTTTGTGCCTATTCCTATAGACTTTATTGATTGGGTTAATGAGATAAATGGCTTAATTATATTTATTGAATTAAAATATGATTTCAGTTTATAAATATTTTACATATGTCTCAAAAGGATATCATTAAAATAATTTTTATATAATTATAAAATACAAAAGATGATAACATTAAAATAATTACTATGTCATTAAAGATATTTTTAAAATATTCCAAATATTGTGTTGAATTTGAATTTCATAACAATAATTTGGTCATGTATTGTAATTTTTTCTTATGGATTTTAATAGGAATAAAATAGCCAATAGTAATGTGTGGCCAAGAATTAAAAATGTTTTAGGCTTAGTCCATGTTCATTTTAAGTGAGTGATTGGAAATTATAGCTCAAGTGACATTACAAAGAAAAAGAGAGGAGTAGAGGGGAAATAAATTTTAGAGGACCAGTTAAAATAAATAGGATGTATGAAAAAAAAAATTTTAGTAAATGTCAGATTTAGTATAAATCCAATATTTTATACAACTAAAAAATCAAGAATAGCCTTTCTTCTTTTTGTTATTCTTCTTCTCTCTTTTTCCATTTCTCTCCTCTCCCTCTGTCTTACTCGTCTGTCTCTCTCTCCCTCCTTCTCTTCTCGATGGCCGATATGCGACGGTGACCAGCAAACTCAGATGTAATGGCAACGATGATGGGCAAGCTCGAACGTTACTAGCCTAAACTCGTGGAGAAACTTCTTCATTATAGGTCCGTAATTGCAACGACTTTTAACCTCCAATCTGAAGAGAAAACCATGACAGCATGGTCGAATTGGCATCGAAGAAGAAGTTGTTATCATTGGCACACGACGACAATGATGATAGCATATCAAAGAAGCAAAAGAAAAAGAGAGAAGAGATGGGGAGAGAGAAAAAAAAATAGATCCGTAGGTGAAGAGAGAGAAAGGAGAGTAAGACAGAGAGAGAGCGAAAAAAGTCAGATTTAAAATTAAAAGAACTTTAGTCTACACAATTGTTTAATTTGTGCAGTTAGCATTAATTGACATTTATTAACATTTAAGATTATTTACGATATTTACTAACAAAAGTATGAAAAATCTGAAATTTCTTATAATTTCCCAAAAAACAATCCATTATTTGTAGAGGGCATGGTCGTTGTACATATAGTATGATTTTCTATATGCGAATTGGGGTTGAGTACGATGTGGTTGAATGATTATTGTTCAAAAATTTTCATCAAGCCACCAATGCGCCAAAAGGAGTTTTTTTTTTTTTTGTTTTCTTTTTTAAATATGGTTGAAAAAATTAAAATACATAACCACGCCAAACCACAAATATGCCGTGTGGTGGAGTAGGAAATATGCCATTTAAGCTTGAAGTTTTAACAAATTTAGACCAAATTAAAAACAAGCACATTTTCACAATTAATACACTTTTAATATGTGTGCATATATACATTATATGTAATAAAATATTCAATGTATAACAATAAAACAAAATAATAAAAGCGTTACTATTTTTTTAGATGTAAGTGCATCATTTACACTGTCTGATAAGATTTATATACGTTGGTTTTATGTTACAACAGCAAAAACATTCAAGACACTGGTAAATAATCATAAAAGATTAACATATAAAAAAACATGGAAGAAAGACTTTAAAAAATTACATTAACGAAAATAAGGGGTGCGGTTTGGTTAATAGTGGTTCTGAAAATTTCAAACTGTAAATAAAACCATATCTCACAGCTAAGCATTAATTTGAAACCAAACCAAACCACAAAAGGAAAAAAATCGCACCACTACCATGCGGTGTGATGTGGTTTGGATGATTTTTACGGTCGAAGTGATTGTTTTGCTTATCCTACCGCAAACTCGCATGAATTAGTTAATATTGTAGAAAGGAAAAGAAAGAAGTAGAAGAAAAATATATTATTATCAAAGAAAATAAAGTATGTCATGATGTGAACTGAATTATGACATGGAAAAAGATATTTGTATTTAACATGCCAAATGTGCTCTTGAAATACTAGTTGGTAATTGCCATGGTAGCAACCAATAGTTATCGACCCGTAGCCTCTAATGTCCACGTAATACTGGCAGGAATTCTTATAGATTATGGACAATAACCGCCATAATCCCGCAAAAACCACCACTGCTAACAATGAGAACGAGGAAAAATAAATGTAACATCGTTGATCACCTTAATGGGTGAGATCTCTCCCTTTAAAGGAAGATATGGTTTCCCCCCATGGCAGCTTAGCGGTGATCTCCTCTACATGGCTTTAGCAGAGGAGATTCTACGCAACTCTTGTAGCTTCTCGAGGAAAACCTAGGCAAGCGTGGGCAGAGAAGAACTCAACGAGCTCCCAGTTGACATGTCAAGGAAAGCATCCAAATAGACTCCCACGCATATGAGATTTTGGGGAGATCCTTGCTATGAGGTGGATTGCAACTCCGCATGATGGACGAGAATTGTGGAGATATGAGGAGATCCCTTAATTCATGTTAAAGATCCCCGGCAAAAGATCTTGCGGTAACCAGCCCAAAGGACAGAGGTGCCGACAATGAAAGGGGTAGAGACGAGAGGTGTGGTGTGGTGGTGGCTGAGCATGGTGAAGAAAGCAATAAAGAGAAGGAGAATGAGAAAAAAATGAGAAAAAAAACTCAACTTATTTGCGGTATCTTTTTTAATATATTATCAATGTTTAAAATACTATGCTTTTCAAATACACTTCCACTTAAGAGTTTTGGTGAGTGTATATCCTTTATTATGATACAGTTAATAGCCCTCTAAATCCATGAACTTTTATTGTGTGATGAATTGATCCCCTAAATAATTTAAAGGAAATTGTAGTAAATTGGACTTTTGTTAAAATTTTAAGGCAAATAACGTATTTTAGTGAAAATAAATAACGTATTTAAAGTTTCAGTATGCAGCATTTCAATTTTACCCGCCTCCCTTCTCAGAAAAAATAATAGAAAATAAAAAAATGTGTTTTTCTCTTTACTGCCATCTATCTCTCCCGAGTCCCCCCTATCTCCTCTCACTTTCTCTCCACCTTTCTCTCTCTCGGCTTAGAACCACTTAAAAAAAAAGAAATCAATGAAAGATTACATATACACCATGCGGGACTATGAATAGCTACTTCAAATCATGACGAGGATAAGCAGGGCAAAGTTTTCCGTCACCAAGACAGAGCAAGATTATCGCATCATTTCAACATTCACCATCGCAAGGACTAGAACAAGATCGTTGTACATTTGCTAATAAAACGAAATTGATATGTGGAAATTTCTTCTATTGAATCAACCGTTCAAGGATACAACTGAACAAAGGCAATATTTATAGACAAACAGGGAAGGAAGAACAAAACAAAAGGCACGAGTTTTATAAAAGTAATTGAGTAGAGCCTTGAGCTGAAAAATGCCACTATCAAATAGTGGCACGACAGCATGATGGAAGGAATCGCAGCACAAAAGGTGGAGACGAGTTGCAGATGAGAGTGGTGGAGGTGATGAACCCCTGACTACTCAGAAGAAGGTAGTACAAAGCTGAGGAATTGATTGTGCTCAAAACGACATCCCCATAGTCAAAACGCAGAGGGATTAAGTTTCATTTGAAACTGTGTCATTTTGAGCATTTCTTTTAACATCCTCCCTTAACTCCATAGCCTTTAAAGACACCAACCCCAACTTGTTCCTTAATCTTCCAAAGAAGTTTCCTGACAGAGCTTTAGTAAGAATATCAGCATTTTGATCTAATGAAGGAACGTGTTGAACTATGATGGTCTTGTTAATAACTTTCTCTCTAACAAAATAAAGATCCAATTCGACATGCTTAGTTCTTGAGTGAAGAATAAATTGGCTAAGAGAGCAACAGTGCTGAGATTATCTACCCAAATTATTGGGGCTTGAGTAGATTGAATCTTTAGCTCTTTGAGCAAGGATAAAAGCCATAAAACTTTTGCTGTAGCATTAGCCAAACTTTAGTATTCGTCTTTTGTGCTAGATCTATAGACTGTGCTTGGATTTTTTTTCAATACCATGTCGCTAAATTATTTCCAAGATAAATTGGAAAATCCTGATGTTGACCTCTTATCATCACTATCTGTGGCCCAATCAACATCTGAATACCTTGTTAGATTGAGATGAGAACATTTGGTGCAGTTAAGCCAATAGTCCATTGTTCCTTTTAGATACCTATGTATTCTATTAACTACTTTCAAGTGAATGTTCAAGGGACATTGCATATACTAACTAACTTTGTTCATTGAGAAGGCTATCTCGGGTCTTGTAACCATGACCTATTGCAATGCTCCCACTGTGTTTATATATAGCTTTCCATCTTCAAAGGGGTCTCTGTTTAAAGTAGAAAATTGAGGATGAGTAAGCATTGGTGTAGGCAGAGATTTAGCCCCTTGCATTTTGACTTTCTTCAAGAGGTCTTTGATGTATCTCCTTTATGACATATGTAGTCTAGTGGCTATTGTCTTAATTTCAATTCCTAAAAACTAATGCAACAACCCTAAATGCTTGAGTAAGAACTCTTTGTTCAAGATTTTGATTAGGCTTTCCACTTAAACTTCTCAATTCCTTGTGATTATAGTTGTAACACCTGCCATTTTTCATGTAAAGGTTAATGTTAGATATTTAACGAAGTTAAGTATTTTCTTTATGAAATAATGTTACTGACCATTTTATTTGAGAATTATGACAGGTGATGGTCACGTGAAATTGATGTGCTCGAGGTGTTCATGTCATTTATAATGTATGCATGATAAATATTTAATATTTTACTTTTGGTATATTTAAGTGGCACTTTGATAGTTGAATTTATTTTCTAGAACGGCATGCCGATAGATTTAATCGGTAGGCCAAACTCACAACTTCGGCAAGCCAAATTAAGCCATCGATAGACCGAATGCTGCTGATGGGAAATCAACATATAATTCCAAAATTGTGACATTGATGATTAATTTAATTTGATTTAAAAATTTTGAATAATTGGTATATTATTATCTCATTCCTTATCTAGATTAGGGAAGGTTTGACTTTTTTTTTTAAAAAAAAAGATTTAAATTTGTGATAAGGTTTCCTATTTTGAAAAGATTTGGTAGTTATAGTAAATCATTGATTTTTTCCTTATTTTGCTCCACTCCCCCACATGTAAGCATCTTTATCTTAAAAAAAATATATTTTTGATATTAAAGAGACCATTAGCCATCTTATAATATCATTCATGTAAATTTTTCTCTCTCTATCGTTTTCTCTCCCTTTTTCTCTCTAAAATTTTCTCAAACACTCTCACTTTCTTTTCCACATTTTCTTCCCCTTCTCTCCCTTATTCTCTACAAAAATTTGAAAGAAATATTGAGTCTTTCCTTGGGCAAATTCAAAGAAAATTAGAGTGGAATCGTTTCGAGCTAAGAATTCATTCTAGGTTACTACAATAATTGTATTTTTCCCTTCAATCCAACACCCATAACTTTGTCTACGAATTTCCGTTTGCTCTAAAATTTTAGCATGATATTTATGTATGTGTTATTTGATATTCCTCAAAATTTCATGCCAATTGGAGTTTTCTATGCTGACTTATGAAATTTTTATTCACTGCTACTCATAGTTTAATGGTTGTTGATCGATATGTTGCGCAAAAGGACACTGTTTGTTCATAGGGCAAACGAATTGCAATTTGAATGAAATTTTGTAAAAATATTCATATATATGTTAGGTTATGATCTGAAAAATTTTGTGGTGATTTGATGAATATTTGATGAGTTCTTAAGTTTTCTTTAAGATAGGTCTTTATGGCTGTTAAATCAGTGAATTTTAGACTTCTTACTTGTGTGACCTATTTGTATGACCAACAAATTTATTTGATAATGATACTTTTTGTGGTATTGTATTTATATGTTTATAGGTTGTCATGAAAATTTTAGAATCAAAGTAATTTTATTTTAATTATTGGAGTATGATGATCTTGTGTTGCTCACTACTTTAGGTATTTAGGGTTTATTTTGTCTCAAAATTCTAATGCTTGTTTTGAATTGTTGAAAATTTATTTGAAGCTAATTTTTGGGTTTGTTGTAGTTTTAGGTGTCTATTGTAAGCACAATTTTTATATAATTATTTTATTATATAGATAATTTATTATATGAGCGTCAGTTAGGGCTGCTCATAGTTTTGTTGTTGCTAGTAGATTTTGTGTTGCACATTGTGTGACTTATTTTAGTTATCTAATGGAATTTTTATGGCTAAACAAAAATTACGGTAATTCAGATATATGTTAATTATGTTCCTGCAAAATTTCATGCCTTAATTGTATATAAATTATGAGATGTTGAATTATGAATACATAAGGGTCCAACAGGTATTAGTATTGCAGTTTTAGCATGAATATTTAAAAGTTAGTAAAGTGTATTTGTGTTCTTGTATGTCTTGAGACAGAAGTATGAATAATGTCATATGGTTTTGGATGATTTCATAAGAATGAAATTTATTTTTATTTGTATATGGATGTATGATATGAACACACCAAGAAATGAGCACATCGAGACCGTGGCAATGTCATCTAAGATAAGGTTTAAGTAAGCAAGTCAAGTACGTACATTCTTACCTACAACATGATAAAAGTTTATGAAAAAGTTTTGAGAATATGTTTTATGATAATTTTTAAGTTTGTTTTTATATGTTGTTTTCTCATGAAAACTCTTATTGCAACAAGAAGGTTTAACAAATGTTTCAAAGATGAGATATGTTAAAAGTATACCTATATATATGTATCACTTAATTAAGTATTGCACACCATATATTTATGTCTATGTTTATGATGTCCAAAGTTGGACTTGTCATGTTTGGTTTGGGATTAGGGGTACTCTCATGGTGGTGCACCTACGATGATGATAATGGTGCAACACTTAGGCCCCCAAAGATAAAAGGAATGAAGTTTTAATATGGATGATGATAACGAAATATATGTTCTATATGAAATTGTACCAAGTGCAATATTATGTTAATGATGATTATGATTATGATGTTTGATAAAGATGTTCATAAAATATTTTATGTTGTGAGATAGAAAAGTGTACTTACTAAGCTTTTGCTTACTTAGTTTATGATCATGTTGTAGATAAAGGTAAAAGGATTGTGGAATAGATGGAGGGCATGGACAGGCGTGTGAGCAAGGAATAATGGATTGAAATAGAAGAACGCCAAGATGGAATTTTTTAAAAGTCTCTGAACTATGTTTTTATCTCTTTGTATGTTAATTTCTATACTATTAAGTAAAAAGACTTGTTTTACTTTTATATTGATTTTGCAGAAGATCGGACCGATTAGCCAGTATCGGCCTGTTGGTCTAAATATTTTGAAACCCTGGTTCTGCAGAGCCTCATACGGCCTGCCGATGGTTGAAGTTCAGATTGCCGATCATGTCCGGCCTACCGACGTCTGAAGTTTGGCCTACTAAACTATTTAAAACTGTTTTAAAGGTTGTTTCAATTTTTTATTTAAATCATGATTTCATTATTTTAGTACTAATAAACTATTTAAAAATATATAAGTAGTTTTAAAATTATTTCGTAAAGTATATTTAAAAAAAAGAAAAAAATATTTGTATAGATCCTAGGATATGTTTATCAAATTATGTTTTTAATTTAAATAGTTTACCTTAAATAAAATAACAAGGATTAATGTAACGGCATCTGTGACGTCTGTAAGGGGCTGTTATAGGCTTTGGTATTAGAGCAGCATGCTGTTTTCAATTCACATCACCCCACATCAGTTCAAGTCCTCCAATTAAGTATGTTTAAGTTATAAGAATGTGGATGTAAGAATTACGATGAATGTAAGGTCTAGATGTATAATGATTAACGCCTTTAGGCATAAAAGTAGTAGTGAAATTCTTTCTCATTCATACAAATGGAGGTTCTTAAGCTCATGATTCTTTTAGGAAAGAATTCAAAACCAATGGATATGGTTAGATTGATATTATATGGTTGAGTATGGCTCAAGGAACGAAACAAGAAAGAGGAACAAAATGAGAAAAGAAAGCATCAAACATTCTATATGGAGAATAAGTTTCTAATCATAAGTTAATGGAAATTAAGAGATAGAATGATTTAATCGAATTTGTATAACCATGAGGATATAGAAGTCTTTTATCATGTAAGATATAATGTGACATAAAAGTTTAGAGTTGTTAATTTTAAGAGCAAATATGCCGTGACAAATTCTTTGTGATGCAATTCATATAGTTGTCATAAATGGACTAGATTAATATAGAATATGAAAGTGTTGGAAGGAGATACTAATTGCTCGAGGTAATATGAGAGAGCTTAGGAATTCAATAATATTGAGTCCAACATAGAATACGTGATGATCTTTTGGGTCAACTGGAAATTTTGTTAAGTCAAGAAATTTATAAGTTGGCTTATTTAGGTTTACATATATTTTCATGTGGAGATAGCAATAGTTTTTATTATTGATACAAGATGTTTGGAAAAGTTAATTTGACAATGATTTTGAGGATACAGGTGGTGTGATCATAGAAGAATTCATTAATAGGTTTAATTTAGAATTTGGATGATAAGCATAAAATATAAGCATGTATATTACTGGATAAGGCAATTGTCCTTAGATAGACTATGGAGTTGCTAGAGGATTTTATTTCTATAGAAAAAGAACGAAGAGAGGTTTGAATTCTAAGTTACTTCATGGCTAGGACTGGATCCATTGTATTCTAATGGAGATCAAGTTAGTTGGACAACATGTTATAGTAATCTATTATTGGGTGAATGTTATTCGATAAGAAGTTGATGACATTTTCTTGAGGATATGATATGAACCATGATGCTAGTATTTGTAGTTATAGGAATAAAGAATTTAGAAGATGTTGAAGTAAGTATTATGATAAATAGAGCATAAAGATAGTCTGAATGATATGAAAATGGAAAGAAATAAGGAACCTATGAGACAGGGATTCACTACGACACTATTCTCTTGGAAATGACAATGTTTACGCATTAATTGCATACAATTTCTTTACGAATTACCGAAATAGTACTTTTTGTCGATCTTATTGCAATCGACATGTATGACTATAATATGATTCTCGGGAAGAATTCCTTGAGTAAGTATAATATTTTTGTCAAATGCCAAAGACGAAAGATGATTCTTTATCTCAAAGGTGAATTTTCATCCAAAAAGTGAAGAAAGACTTGTAGCTAGTAAGTGGCTGTGTGAGTGATTTAGTGAACATCATAGATAAAAGTCAAGAAGAAAAGACAAAGATTGAATATGTTATGGTGGTTTGAGAGTTTCTTGAAGTATTTTTGGATGAGCTATCAAGCTAACCCTTAGATAGAGAAGCCGAATACGAGATCAAGCTCGCTTCAGGCACTGATCCAATTTCCAAGGCACAGTAAAGAATGGCTTTAGCTAAATCAAAAGTTGTACTCCTAATTGAAGAAACGTCTCCGCAAGGGTTTCATCTGACCTAATCACTCATCATAGGGAGCACCAGTTTTGTTTGTAAAGAAGAAGGGTGGTACTATGAGACTCTGCATCGATTATTGAGAATTGAATAAGGCAATGATTAAGAACAAGTAACCATTGCTCTAAATTGATGATTTGTTCGATCAACTTAAGGGCATGTTTGTATTCTCGAAGATAGATTTATGGTCGTAATGTCATCAGTTGAAGATCAAAGAAGGAGACATTTCTAAGACAGCCCTTAGATCGAGATATGGTCATGAATTTATGGTTACACCTTTCATTTTAATAAATGCACCAGCAACCTTTATGGACCTAATGAGTTATGTATTCAAGATAAATTTGATATAGTATTTATTCATGATATTCTGATGTATTCGAAAAGTCAAGGAGAGCATGGTGAGCACTAAAGGATTATGCTAGAGTTCTTAAAGAAACAGGAGTTGTATACGAAGTTTTCTAAGCATGAGATTTGACTTGATATTGTACCTTCTTGGGCCATATTGTAACAAAGGATGGAATAATGGTGATTCCTACTAAGTTGAAGCTATTCTTAACTAGAAGCAACCAAAGAATGCAAGTAAGATAGGAAGTATCTTGGGATTAGCTAGTGATTATTGGAAGTTGTAAAGGATTTCTCTAGGATAGGAATGTCTCTCATGAACCTAACTCTCAAAGGAAAGAAGTTTGAATGGACAAATGCATGCAAGAAGAGTTTTCAAGAATGGAAAAAAAAAAAAAAAAAGAGGATGACTACAGCTCTAATCTTAACTACTCTAGAAAAGAATGAGGGGTGACTTATAGTGATGCTTCTAAGATGGACCTTGATACGATATTGAGCAAAATGATAGAGTGATTATTTATGCCTTGAGACGATTAAAGGATTACGAGATGTATTATTCCACCCATGACCTTGAGTTGGCAGCTGTGGTTTTTGCATTAAAGATTTAGAGATTCCACTTGTTCAGAATTCAATGAAAAATCTACCTTGGCCATCGAAGTTCAAAGCATTTCTTTTTTCATAAGGATCTGATCATGAGGCAGTAAAGATGGTTAGATCTAGTAAAGGATCTTAATTATGACATCTTGTATCATCCAATAAAGATGAATTGGGTAGTGTTGATGCCATTGCAAATGCTATTCGAACCTCTAAGAAAAGAAATTATGGATTCGATTTAGAACTTATGATAGGACAACTCTCAGCTTTGATTGATGAAATTTGAAGTAATAAAACAAAGACATAAGTCTAACAAGGATCAAGTGAGAAATCAAGGAAGGAAGCTATGATGAATTTTCTAGTCACTGATGATGGAAAGTTACATCTCAAGGATTGTTTATGTGTTTTCAATGTTAGTGATTTAATGAAAAGATATAGTTAAAAATTCACGATATTCTTTTATTCAACTCATTTTGGTGCGACAAAGATGTACAACAAATTAAGGATCAGCTTCTGGTGGTTTGGAATGAAGCGTGATGTTGCAAGGTATGTAAAGAAATGTTTGACATGCTAGCAAGTTAAAGCAGAACACCAACAGCCTGGCGGTGATTTGCAGGTAATATAGATACGGGATAGAAATAGGAAGAAATCACAATGAATTTTGGCATAGGGTTACCAAGAACTATGAATGGATTTGAGCCATTTAGGTCGTTATTGATCAATTGACAAAAACGGTACACCTCATCCCCATCAAAATCAATCACTCTATGGAGCGGTTAGCTGAACATTATGACAAAGAAATAGTGAAACTTCATGGAATTTTTAGCTCTATCATTTATGATCGTGATGGCAGGTTCATGTCTGAATTTTGGAAAAGTGTATAGACTGCAATGAGAACTAAGTTACACTTCAACATAGCTTCTCGTCCTCAGGCTGATGGCCAAATGAGAGGATGAATTTGATTTTAAAGGATATGTTTCGTGCTTGTACCCTTGGTTACAAGACAAGTTAGCGTAAAATGTTTCCATTAACGGAATTTGCTTATAACAACAAATATCAAGCAATGATAGAAATGGCACCTTAAAGGGCTTTATAAGGACAGAAATAGGGATTGCTTGTATGTTTGCACAAAGCTAGTGAAAAGAAAATGATGGAAAGCAATGATAATGAAAAGACTAAGTTTGTCAACGAGATTTCTAAGATGATAAAGTTAATAAGAAAGAGAATTGAGACTGCACAATGTCGTCAGGAGTGTTATGCTGATAAAAGAATAAGACCCTTGGAATTCATTGTAGGTGATTCTATATTTTTAAAAGTTGCACCAATGAAAGAAGATATAAGAATTATAAAGAAAGGCAAGACGAAACTGAGATTATCAAACTTCATGAAATTGTGAAGTAGATAGGCAAGGTAACTTATCAGTGGAGTTTACTATCAGTGATGTCATCCACTCACGATACATTTTATGTTTTAATGCTTAAAAAGTATGTCCTAGACCCTACGCATGTGATTAAGCCATAGAAGATTGAAATACGAGAAGACCTCAATTATGAATAAAAGCTAGTTAGGATTTTAGATCGAAGGACTAAAATTTTCAATCTATAATCTTAAGGATTAAAGCAATTTCTTTGGTCAAGGATTTATGATAAAAATCACCAAGTGGAAGAAGCTACGTGGGAACATAAAGAGGAAATGAGAACCAGATATTCGCAATTGTTCTGAGTTTTGAGGATGAAATTGTTATAAAGTGGGGAGAATTGTAACATTCACCATTTTTCATGCAATGGTTAATGTTAGATATTTAACGGTTATGAGTATTTTCTTTATGAAATAATGTTACTGACTACTTTATTTGAGAATTATGATAGGTAACGGTCACATGGAATTGATGTGCTTCAGGTGTTCATGTCATTTATAATGTATGCATGATAAATATTTAATATTTTATTTTTGGTATCTTTAAGTGGCACTTTGACAGCCGAATTTATTTTCCAGAATGACATGTTGATGGATTTAATCGGTAGGCCAAACTCATACTTTGGTAGACCAAATTAAGCCATTGGTAGGACGAACGCTACTAATGGGAAATCAACAAATAATTCCAAAGTTGTGACATTGATGATCAATTTAATTTGATTTGAAAATTCTAAATAATTGGTATATTCTTATCTCATTCCTTATTCAGATAAGGGAAGGTTTGACTTTTTTTTTTTTTAAAAAAAGATTATTTAAATTTGTGATAAGGTTTCCTATTTTGAAAAGATAAGATTTGGTAGTTATAACAAATTATTGATTTTTTTCCTTATTTTGCTCCATTCCCCGACGTGTAAGCATCTTTTTCTAAAAACAAAAGATTTTTGATATTAAAGTGACCATTAGCCATCTTATAATATCATTTACGTAAATTTTTCTCTCTCTTTCTATCATTTTCTCTCCCTCTTTCTCTCTAAAATTTTCTCAGACACTCTCTTCTTTCTCCACATTTTCTTCCCCTTATCTCCCTTATTCTCTACAAAAATTTGAAAGAAATATTAAGTCTTTCCTTGGGCGAATTCAAAGAAAATTAGAGAGGAATCATTTCAATGTAAGAATTCATTCTAAGTTACTACAATAATTATATTTTTCCCTTTAATCCAACCTACATAACTTTGTCTACGAATTTCCATTTGCTTTGTAATTTTAGCATGATATTTATGTATGTGTTATTTGATACTCCTCAAAATTTCATGCCAATTGGAGTTTTCCATGTTGAGTTATGAAATTTTTATTCACTGCTACTCATAGTTTAATGGCTGTTGATCATTATGTTAGACAAAAGTATAGTCTTTGTTCATAGGGCAATTGTGATTTGAATGAAATTTTGCAAAATATTCATACATATATTAGGTTATGATTTGAAAAATTTTGTGGGGATTTGATGAATACTTGATGAGTTCTTGAATTTTATTTAAGATAGGTCTTTATGGCTGTTAAATCAGTGAATTTTGGACTTCTTACTTGTGTGACGTATTTGTATGAACAAACGATTTTATTTGACAATGAGATTTTTTGTAGTATTTTATTTATATGTTTATAGGTTGTCATAAAAATTTTAGGGTCAAAGTAATTTTATTTTTATTATTTGAGTATGATGATCGTGTGTTGCTCACTACTTTAGGTATTTAGGGTTTATTTTGTCTCTGAATTCTAATGCATGTTTTGAATTGTTGAAAATTTATTTGAAGGTGTCTATTAAATGCAGAATTTTAATGGAATTATTTTATTATATAGATAATTTATTATATGAATGTCAGTTAGGGCTGCTCACTATTTTGTTGTTGCTGGTAGATTTTGTGTTGCATATTGTGTGACTTATTTTAGTTAACTAATGGAATTTTTATGGCTAAAGAAAAATTAGGTAATTCATATATATGTTAATTATGTCCCTGCAAAATTTCATGCCTTAATTGTATATGAATTATGAGATATTGAATTATGAATACATAAGGGTCATGTAGGTATTAGTATTGTAGTTTTTGTATGAATATTTATAAGTTAGTAAAGTGTAGTTGTTTTCTTGTATTTCTTGAGATGGAAGTATGAATAATGTCATATGGTTTTGGATGATTTCATGAGAATGAAATTTATTTTTATTTGTATATGGATGTATGACATAAACACACCAAGAAGTGAGCACATTGAGGTTGCAGCTATGTCATCTAAGATAAGGTTTATGTAAGCAAGTCAAGTAAGTACATTCTCACCTGCAACATAATAAAAGTTTACAAAAAAGTTTTGAGAATATATTTTATGATAATTTTTAAGTTTGTTTTTACATGTTTTCTCATGAAAACTCTTGTTGCAACAAGAAGGTTTAACAAATGTTTCAACGATGAGGTATATTAAAAGTATATCTATATATATGTATCACTTAATTAAGTATTGCACACCCTATGTTTATGTCTATGTTTATGATGTCCAAAGTTAGACTTGTCATGTTTGGTTTAGGATTAACTACCCCTCTTCTTTCATGACGGCACGCTTACGATGATGATAATGGTGCAACACTTGGCCCCCAAAGATAAAATGAATGAAGTTTTAATATGGATAATGATAATGAAAGATATGTTTGATATGAAACTATGCCAAGTGCACTATTATGTTAATGATGATTATTATATTGATGTTTCATAAAGGTGTTCATAAAATGTTTTATGTTGTGAGATAGGAAAGTGTACTTACTAAGCTTTTGCTTACTTAGTTTATGATCATGTTGTATATAAAAGTAAAAGGATCATGGAATTGGTGGAGGGCAAGGAACGATGGATTGAAATGGAAGAACGCCATGATAGAATTTTTTAAAAGTTTTTCAACTATGTTTTTATCTCTTTGTATGTTAATTTCCACACTATTAAGTAAAAAGACTTGTTTTACATTTATATTGATTTTGTCGAAGATCAGCCTGCCGGTCTAAATGTTTTGAAACCCTGATTTTACAGAGCCTCGGACGGCCTGCCGGTGGTTGAAGTTCAAACTGCCGATCATGTCTAGTCTGCTGATGTCTGAAGTTCGGCCTACCGGACTTTTTAAAACAAATTTTAAAGGTTGTTTCAATTTTTATTTAAATCATGGTTTCATTATTTTAGTACTGATAAACTATTCAAAAATATATAAGTAGTTTTCAAATTATTTCATAAAGTATATTTTTTAAGAAAAAGAAAAAAAATATATGTATGGATCTTGGGATATGTTTATCAAATTACGTTTTTAATTTAAATAGTTTATCTTAAATAACAATAACTATGGTGAATGTAACGACATCTGTGACATTCGTAAAGGAGCGTTACAATAGTGTCGTCTACGTATACAGGAATTAAAAGATAGGAATCTTTTATTGATCTTAAGAACAAAGAGTTGTTTCCCTTTGATTGTTGAAAACCAAGTCTATGTTGAGTTCCCTTGAGTTTGTCAAACCAGGCCCTTGGGGCCTATTTTAGGCCACAAACAGCCTTATGAAGCTTGCATACCATGTTCTTACCATTTTGAGTTTCAAAACTTGGTGGTTGGCTTATGTAAACATCCTCTTCTAGAATCCCATTGAGAAAAGCATTGTTCACATCCAATTAGTGAACATTCTAGTTTTTGGCCAATGCAATAGTGAGAACAATTCTAATAGTAGCTAGCGTTATAACTAGACCGAAAGCCTCTCCAAATTTAAAGCCAGGAATATGACAAAAGCCTTGAATAACCAATCTTGCCTTGTAACATGAGATGCTTCCATCTAAGTTTCTTTTAACCTTGAAATTCCATTTACACCCTACTATATTCTTGTTTCTAGGTAAGGGAACAATAGACTAGGTACCATTGTTTATGAGGGCTTGATTCTTTGATTCATAGCTTCTATCCATTTCTAAGGTTGGAAGGCTTCTTGGACTGATGAAGGTTCATGTTCTTCTAGATATTCAATTGTCCCACTTTAGCTCCAGTGATCATGGGATGAGTAAGAACAGTTGATCTCACCCTTTCTCTCCTCCTAGTTGGTTGAGCAGTGACACTTGGAGTAACCTATGTAGATTCACAAACATCTACAGAATCGTCATTTTTTTGTGAGTTGGAATGGGATTGATTTTTAGAATTTTCAACTTGATGAGAATCATTAGAAGGTTGAGCAAGTTGATGACTAGCTACATTATTGACACTATCAATTTGGGCAATAGGTATGATGGGCATAGAACCATCAATGTACTCTTGAAATTGGGCAGGGATAGATTGTTCCTTTGTGTTAGCATATGGGAATGATTTTTCATCAAAAATAGTGTGTCTGGTGATATACAATCTAGCATTTGGTGCCAAGCATTTGCATCCTTTATATTGTAAGCTATATCCTAGAAAGATACATGACATAGATCTATATTGGAGTTTATGATCAGTCTCAAATATGGATAGACAGTACAACTAAAAACCTTCAGAGTATTATAGTTTTGTTTTATGTTATAATAGAACCTCCATAGGGCTTTTGTATTAAATAACCTTAGCAGGCAGTGCAGTCTATTTATCAAGTACGCAGCTGATGTGAATGCATCATCCTAGAAACTTAATGGTAAATGAGCATGAGCAAGCATTGTAAGACCAGTTTCTACTACATGCCTATGTTTTCTTTCTGCTAGACCATTTTGCTTAGGTGTATGAGGACAAGATACATGGTGAAGAATGCCTAAATTTTTGAAGAAATTGGTTAATGACCTATATTCACCTCCCCAATCACTTTAAACAAATTTGATTTTTTTGTTTAAGCGTAATTCAACTTGAGCTTTGAACTAAAGAAAGACATTGTACACTTCTGATCTCTATTTGAGCAAATAGATCCATGTGTAATGAGAATATGCATCAATGAAACTAACATAATATGAATGACCATTTGTGGATTTGATAGGAGAAGTCGCTGTAGGTCAGAATGGATCATTTGTGGAGGTTCACTGTATTCAGTTTGTGAGTTTTGAAAGGCAAAAGATGACTCTTTCCTTATTGACAAGCACAACAAAAACTAAGATTGTTTTTCATTAATTTTCTTTGCTTACAAGAAGATAGGACTTTGGACATAACATTTAGAGATGGCTGTCCTGATCTCTCATGCCATAGATTCAAAATAAGCTTGCAACTTTTAGTTTCAACATCTAGGTAGGTAGAATTAAAGGTAGCATAATCTAACTTAGATTGATACAAGACTTGACTTGAGACAAAGCCTAAAGAACTACAATCAGGTCCTTTGGAGGAATGAAAATTGGACCAACTTAAGATACCATTACTATTCCTTGAAGATGTATTCTTGAGTTGGAACTGAGACAAGCCTCTACTAAGCTTCCCATGAAGAAAAACAAACCTCATGGTTTGATTTTTAGAAAGCAAACATATGGGTAAAACTCAATGAAAACTAAATTGTCATTAGCAAATTGTGAGCCATTGATTAGGTTTTTCTTAACTTGGGGAACCAGAAGTAGGTTTTTTAGTTTAAAAAATGATTAGAATTAGATTGAGAACTAGAAAATAATGAAAATCCAACATGTGATATTTGTAAACCTTTATAATTGTTCATGTGAAGCTTGCTTATCCTATAATACTCAGACCCCATGTTGAGATTGCTTATGTCATTTGTAACGTGATTTGTTGCTCCACTATTAGGATTCCATTTTGTATCTACAAGCACATCTTCGGCAACAACAATGGCTGTCATTCTAGAGTTGTTGGTGTTGTTATTCTGCTCACTATTATGATTGGTCAGGGAAGAGAAGAAACCTTGAAAAGTCACACTAAAATGGTAATATCATCATTGAAATATGTGTCCCATTTTGCCACATAGTTGACACTGAGGTCTTGAGTTGTGATTGTTGTCCCATCCTAGGCCTCCTCCGCTATGAGATCGACCTCTTGTTCCTCTTCCACCTTGAAAACCTAATTCAGATCGTCCATTATTGTTATAGCCACTAGAGTTGAAGTTATGGAATCCTTGCTGAGTTGTCTTCTTTTGAGAGTTCTGAAATGTAAGATTGGCAAATAGAACTGATCCATTTGTGTTGACTTGTTGGCTTCATGCTAGACGAGTTTCAAAACTCATTAGGAGAGCTCCGGCATTTTTAACTGAGTATGGTTCTACCCATGAGGTAATAGTTACCATATTAGGATCATATTTTGTTCCTAAACTAGTCAAGATATATAGAATTTGATCTTCATCAAATAGCTTGTACCCAATGGATGCTAGAACATCCCAACATGCCCTTATCTTTATCAGATATTTGTGCATAATGAGATAACCTTTTTTAAGGGTTTAAAGTTGTAATTTATGCTGCATAATTCTTGCCTTAGAGTCAGTAGCAAAGACTCTTTCTAGAGTTCCACAAAGCTCACTTGGGGTGTCGTTACCCACCATATTTATTAACACTCCTTCACTGATCAAGGCTAGAAGCCATAAGACAACAAGCTGGTCTTGTTTCTGCCGTGCTATGTAGGCAAGATTGAGCTCATTCTACCCATTTTGCCTGAGATAAAACTGAGGAGGGATAAGAATCGTGCCGAAGAGATACCTATCAAATCCATAGCCTTAAGTCATAGCAAGTATTTGTTGCCTTTATAGCAAGTAGTTGGTTTCAGAAAGAATTGAAATGGCTTGATTTGTGGTTGAATGATCTAAAATTGTGGTGCATGTAGTGCAGAGATAAGGACATCTTAGGGGTGAATTTCTTGGGTATTTTGGTTTTGGTTTTCTTAAACATTGGGATTTTAGGGGTTTGGATTTTTAAGATTATAGTTTTCCATTGAAAAGAGCTAGGAGCACTAACAACTCTGATACCATAAAACAAAATTGATATATGGAAATTTCTTCTATTGAATCAACTGCTCAAAAATACAACTAAACAAACACAATATTTATAGACAAATAGAGAAGGAAGAACAAAACAAAAGGCATAACTTTTACAGAAGTAATGGAGCAGAGCCTTAAGCTAAAAAATGCCACCATCAAATAGTGGCACAACACCATGATAGAAGGAATTGTAGATAGAGAGCGGTAGAGGCAATGAACCCCTAACTACTTAGAAAAGGACAGTACAAGGCTGAGGAATTGGTTATGCTCAAAATGACATCCCTATGGTTAAAAGGGAGAGGGACTAAGTTTAAATTGAAATTGTGTTGTTTTGAGCATTTCTTCCAACAACTGGTGGCATGTACTACGATCTTCTTGCTGCAATGGAGATCTACTCCCAATAACTAGAGATATATTCAATGAGAGATCTCGAGATGACTCTTATTTAGGTATCTATTGTTGGGATTGGTGCCCTACAAGCTGTGACATTGTATATTTTGTTAATAAATAAATAATGACATTTATAATTATTTTGGGTACTTATATGAATTATGAATACATTTATAAACATCAAGAAAATTTCATAATTATTTATGTGACTAAAAATTTAGCATATAAGTTTTACATGCTTAGGGATAAAATTTATAGATAATAATTTAAATAGTCTATAATAATTAATTAAAGTTTGGGATCTTTAATTAAATATTACAAGTACACTCTAATCTCATTTAGAATGAAATAGTCTTATCCAGGCTATTAATGTAGAGACATTGGATTGGAGGCACTTTATATAATGAGATTATATAAAACTGGACTAAATAAATTATGAATCTTTAATAATCATCCGTTACAAATAGAGTATTCAAATTTATCACTATAATGATAATTTATTTCACAGTCTTAATCCTGAGTATTTATTAGACTCCTATTTATGACATTATGTTTTTTGACTTGTATGGTAAGATTTGTCTAAATACAGATCATAACTTAGCATATCAGAAACATATGTAATAAATTGCTAGGAATAATATTATATAGATATGGAATCCATTCATTCCTTATGGAAGTTAGAAAAATAGTTCTCTTGAGTGATAATTCGAGGTTTGAACAGTGGAACGTTCGTTTATAATAAGATTATGAATTAATTGTTCATTAGAGAATTATTGGAACTCAAGAATAAAGATGTAATAAGAGAGGTGAACGAAAATTGAACCTGGTTCTTATTATGAACTATTTATGGAGGACTGACTTATATGTAATGATTATATCAATAGACTATTCGCTAATTTTCTTAGAGTAGGTTTCACTATAATCTCAAAAGTTCAGTTTCAAGTTTTAGTAGAGTAATAGTGAAACTAATAAATTTGGCATATTAATTAAAGAGTTTAATTAATTATCAAATTTATTGGAGCTTGGGTTATAGGTCCATAGGTCCCCAATGCCACAATTGTAACATTATGTTGCATTTAATGCATAAAATAAATTATACAGATTTAATTTCAAATTATTAAATTCTGAATTAATTATTTCACACTTCAGATATTAATGTGATGCAAAAAAATGTTCTCTGTGACACATAAAATAATGTGATAAATGTTTTCATATTTAACTAAGTATTAGTTAATTAATTAATAGATTATATTTAAAAACTATTCTTAAATAAATGTGATTTATTTTTAAAATTTTAATATATATATATAAAATATTTTATTATATACTAATATATATATATATATATTACGCAAACGACTTTAATTCATTTACGTTCATTTTTTTAACATTTATATAAAAGTTATATATATATATATATATATAAGAATCTAATCGATTTAATTTGTTCACTTAAAAAAAATGGTTCAACAGAATCACTTAACATGATTCTATTTTATTAGATATATATATCTATACACACACATACATAGATTTTGTTGTTTTCAAATGGATAAAGGTGTTTCAGTTTTTGTTTTTTAATTAATATATATGTGATATATATTAAGTATATGTGGAAGTTGTGGTGCATAGATTTTTTTAGTGGATTTCTCCACTTATTCCACCACATACATTAAGGTGATTTTATCTCCTAATGTAGGTATGTGATATCCTATTTAAATTTAAAATAAAAAATCAAAATTAATTAAAAATAATTAACTGCTCAGATATAAAAAAGTAGAGAGCACAGTTATCTATAAATGAATCTTTTCATGTAAGTTTTGCAGAAAACTTAGAGACAAAAGACTGAGAGTTCTTTCTTTGAAAAAAAAGGTCTGCTATCTAACGTGTTGAGTGCATAGCAGATCCAAAAAAATGTTAGGTAAATTCATTCTTACAGTTTGACACACACTCGTCTTTTCATTGGTGTGGAGGCCTAGCTTGAAGGTCGTGGTACTAAAGAGGAAAGCTAGGATACCCTGATAGGTCTTTAAAAAGTTGATAAAAATTTTCAAAGCTTTCTATTATTAATTAAAATTATATAGCTATTTCCAATGAACAAAGTTTTAAGAAATTTTTGTTTGTCAATGATCCGTTCCTTTTCTTGCGTTTTTATATTCAATTCCAACAAATGGTATTAGAGTGGGTTTAGCATATATAAATTACATAGTTATTCTGGATGAATAAAGTTTTCAGAAATTTTTGTTTATTAACGATCCATTCCTTCTATTGTGTTTTCATATTTAATTACAACAAATAGTATATGAGTGGGTTATAGCATATATAATTTTAATTAACATGATTTTATTTGATAATATCATGTTCTTGATGCATGTTTGTGGGTACTTTGTATTTTTGTAATTTTTGTTCATATGATGAATGGATATTTTATAAATATATTTTTGGTCGTTAATTATATGGTCCTTTTGGATTGCTATTTTTATTCTCAGTTTGATTAGATCAAATGTGTGTAAGCCCATAAAAAGGCATAGACTTTTTGTAATTTATTATTATTGTTAGTATTATTTTTTCTTTTCTATTTTTTTTTTCCTTCACCTCCTGCACATTTCCATCATGAAAGTTGCACTTACTTGTATGTTTACATGGATAAAGGCTCAAATGATTGCACTAAGCATTTAATGCACTTTTGTGCAATATAATGAACTACCTAGAAACATTTAAAAAAAAAAAAAACTTTTTCATACAGCCGCCACCCACACATGCATATATTAATATATATATATATATATGTATGTATATCCTGCACGTTACCTATGGTATCCCAACAACTTTCCTTTTCTTTTCTTCCTTCTTGTTGCAACTGGCATCACATACACAGTAGCCATGATTTTATATCAGTACCACAAAAAGAGGTGGTTGATGCGTTGATGCCCAAAGGAGAAATCGTGATCAGGAACAAAAGTAGACTTGGTTACCTTTTATAACAAATTGGATTGCTGGCCCAATTAAGAACTTGGGCCTATCAAAATTTTAAAAGGTAACCTAGCATATTTTTGCATAATAAACCATCTAATGAAAACTACAACGTTAGAGCTAGGAATTATAGTTATTGTAACATGACATGCATACACTTGCATATTATTTCATTGTGCATAAAGTTGTTTGTAAAATGATTTAATATGTGTTAGAATTAATTTAATGAGATTAAATTAATTGGGTTGGTTTTATAGAATCTTAATTTATTTTATTTATCAACCGAATAATATGAATTTAGTTTTAATAGTTCAAACATGGTAAAATTTACATTAATTCTAAGTTATCTAATTTTAAATTATTTAATGTTGGGGAGCTTAGATAATTCATAATAAATTTAGATTTTTTTGAAAATATGGTAATTTATTTAATTGTAAATAGAATGGGATTCTATTAATATAAAATATAACCTAGTAATTAAATTTTTTTTATTTACTAGAATTATGAAACATAAAATGTTTTATAAGATAAAACACATCATTTTAAAATAATGACTGGGAAAAGGTAATAAGACAATATCACCTGCGATCTCTACTATTAGCACAACACCGTGAGATTTAGGTGGCACCACGCAACACTTTAATTTCATCCTCCCTATGGAGGCTGTCCATTTAAATCAATAACAAGGTTGGCTTCCAAGAGACATGATTTTATAATGTATTTCAAAATTGACCTACCCTACAGTGGTAATTTTGAGTTAAGTTGTTAAAATTTGAAATAATGGGTTACACTCATAAGGATATAATTAATTTATTAATTATATCTTAACCAAAATAAACGGTTATTAATAAATATAAAAAATATGAGATATTTAGAATATATTTATTAATTGAGAATGTCTCAATTCAATTCATAAATAATTTGACCTACGCTACGGCAACACTTTATTTATTAAAATTGAATAATCGTGGAATTAGTAAAATATTTTTTTTTGTGTTTTTCATATGCATCATGTATCATGTTTACTATTCCAAAACAAATATTTATGATGTTTATGCAACCATTTAATTTATGTCATTTTATTTATTTATTACAACAACAATGTCTAATCCAACTATCGCTATTCTCTAAAATGAAAAATTAACTGGAGATAATTTTATTAAGTGAAAGAGTAACATGAATATTATACTAATTTGCAAAAATTACAAGTTTGTCCTGATGGTGGAATGTCCTCCACCACCTACTACCAATGCCTCTCATAATGTACGAGAAGCATATGATCGTTAGATCAAGGCAAACAACAAGGGTCGCTATTTCCTTTTGGTTGGCATGTCTGACATGCTTAGGATGAAGCACAAAACAAAGAAACTGCTTATGAGATAATGCAGTCTCTACAAGACATGTTTGACAAAACTTCTGAAAAGGCACGCCATGAAGCAGTTAAGGATGTGATGAATGCCAAAATGAAGGCGGGGGTTTCAGTTAGAGAACATGTTGTCGACATGGTTAACTATCTCCATGAGGCCGAGGTGAACAGGGCAGTGATAGATGAAGCCACACAAGTAGCGATAATTTTGGAAAACCTCTCCCTTGCGTTCCTTCAGTTCAAAAGTAACTATTTTATGAATAAGCTAAAATATAACATGACTGAGTTGCTTAATGAGCTACAAACCTTCGAGTATATTTCAAAAGAAAAGACTAAAAAAGGTGAGGCAAATGTTACAGAAGCTCAACCCTCCTCTTTTACTCAAAATAATAAGAAGAGGAAGAGAATTAAAGGAAGTGGTAAGTCTAAAAATGGATGGCAACCTAAGAAGAACAAAAGTAATAGCAACGAAAAGAGCTCAAAGCAAAAGAAGTCCAAAGGAAAATGTTTCTACTGTTGCATCATTGGGTACTAGAAGAGAAACTGTAAGAAGTATCTTTAGGAGCTCAAAGAAAAGAAGAACAACGGTGAATCAGATTTACTCGTTTTAGAAGCTTATTTAGTTGAAGATGATACTTCACCCAAGATAATTGATTCAGAGGCAACTAACCATGTTTGTTCTTCCTTGTCGATGCTTAGTTCTTCAAGGGAGCTTGCCAACGGGGAACAAACAATGAGAGTGGAAATGAGAGTGGTTGTTTCAGCAAGAGCAGTAGGACTCATAAAACTTTATTTTAGAAATAAGTTTTTAATTTTAGACAATGTTTATTACATTCCTTGTTTTTGTAGAAATTTGATTTCTATTTCTAGGTTGTTTGAACAAATGTTTAATGTTTCTTTTAGTAATAATTATGTTAATATTTCTAGAAATGGTTTGGATATTTGTTTTGCAAATCTAGAAAATGGACTTTACACCTTGAGGCATAACGAAAAATCACTGCTCAATACCAAAATGTTCAAAGTTAAACAACCAAAACCCAAGAAGCAAGAGGTTTCTTCTGATGATGAAACATACCTATGGCACCTTAGATTAGGTCATGTTAACCTTAATAGAATTAACAGACTAGTAAAGAATGATCCTTTAAGAGAACTAAAATTTAGTTCTCTACCAATTTCTGAATCTTGTCTTGAAGGTAAAATGACTAAAGGTCTTTCTTTGCAAAAGGCGAAAGGGCCAAGGAATCACTTTAGCTAATACATTCGGACGTCTGTGGTCTATTGAATATAGATGCACGTGGTGGTTACGAATATTTTGTCACATTTATTGACAATTATTCAAGGTACTGATACATGTACCTTATGCAAAGGAAATCTAAAACTTTTGGAAAGTTCCAAGAATTCCAAGTAGAAGCTGAAAAGCAATTAGGAAGGTTGGTGAAGACTCTTCGATCTGATCGAGAAAGGGAAAACCTTGATATTGAATTCAAGGACTATATGATAGAACATGGTATTCTATCACAACTCACCGCACCTAGAACACCACAATAGAATGGTGTTGCAAAGGGAAGAAATTGGATGTTGCTTGATATGGTGAAATTCATGCTTAACTACTCATCATTACCCACTTCATTTTGGGGATATACACTACAAACTGTAGTACATCTTCTAAACATAGTTCCATCAAAGCCTATTTTAAAAACACCTTTAGAGTTATGGAATGGTCGTAAACCTAGTTTGCAACATATCTATATATGGGGTTGTCCAGCACATGTGCTGAAAGGAAAGACTAGGAAGCTGGAACCACGTTCTAAAGTATGCTTGTTTGTAGGATATCTAAAGGGAACAAGGAGAGGTTTGTTTTATAGTTGGTAAGAAAAGAAGGCATTTGTATCGACAAATGCCACTTTTCTTGAGAATGATTAATGAGAAATTATAAACCTCGTAGCAAAGTAGTACTTGAAGAGTTACTTTTTGATCAGATCAAACCGCAACCGACAACCATTGTCGAAGGACAAAATGAGGAGACCATATCTCCATATCAGAATATCATGCCACCTCGATGTAGTAGGAAGGTTGTGAGACCACCTGCTTGCTACAAAGAAATTGGAGAAGCACATGTTGCTATCTCTAATAATGGTGAAGATGATCCATTGACATATCATCATGCAATGGAAGATTCTAAAAAGGAGAAATGGCTAGAGGCTATGAACCTTGAAATGGAGTCCATTTACTCCAATTCAGTCTAGGAACTTATAGACCTACCTGAAGGTATAAAACCCATAAGGTGCAATTGGATCTACAAGAAGAAAATAGGAGTGGATGGAAAAGTTGAGAATTATAAAGCTAGGCTTATGGCAAAGGGTTATACCTAAAAGAAGGGAGTTGACTGTGTTTAAACTTTCTTGCCCGTAGCTATGCTTAAATCCATTCAGATTCTTTTATCCATTGCTGCATGTCTTGATTACGACATATGGAAAATAGATGTCAAGACTGCTTTTTTAAATGGCTATCTTGAGGAAAGCATCCATATGGTGCAACTAGAAGGCTTTGTATTCGAAGGTCAAGTGCAAAAATTTTGCAAGTTGCAAAGGTCTATCTATGAACTCAAGCAAGCTCCAAGATCTTGGGACTTAAGATTTAATGAGGCGATCAAGTCTAATAGTTTCGATCAAAACATTGATGAACCTTGTGTATACAAGTACATCAAAGATATAAAGGTGGTCTTCTTAGTTCTTTATATAGATGATATCCTACTCATTAGGAATGATGTACGCGTATTATCTAATGTAAAGAAATGACTCCCCAACCAATTCCAAATGAAAGATTTGGGAGAGGCAAGTTATGTTCTTAGTATCCAACTCATAAGAGATCACAACAACAAACTATTGACGCTATCTCAAGAAACGTATATCGATAAGATGCTTATCAGATTTTAGATGCAAAACTCCAAGAAAGGTAATTTACCTACACGTTATGGAGTTTATCTTTCAAAAGAGCAGTGTCCTAGGACACCTCAAAAGGAGGAAAACATGAGACAAGTAACTTATGCGTCTGTAGTGGGTAGTCTAATGTATGCCATGTTGTGTTCAAGACCTGACATTTGCTATGCGGTGGGTATAGTCAGTCAGTATCAATCCAACCCAGGATTAGATCACTAGGTGGCGGTTAAGCATATTCTTAAATATCTTAGGAGAACGAGAAACTATATGTTGGTATAATCTTGTGAGAATTTGATTATCACTAGATACACTAATTTTTATTTTCAATCAGACAAAGACACACGTATATCTACATCTGGATCAATGTTTACTTTTGGTGGTGGAGCCATAGTTTGGAGAAGCACTAAAAACATGTATTGCTAATTCAACTATGGAAGCTGAATGCGTGGTTGTTTGTGAAGCAACTAAAGAAGCAGTTTGGCTCCGTAAGTTCTTAAGTGATCTAGAAGTTGTTTCAGGCATTGATAAACCACTCACATTGTGTTGTGATAACAGTGGTACAGTGGCAAATTTAAGAGAACCCAGAAGCCACAAAAGAGGAAAGCATATAGAGCAAAAATAACATTTGATCAAAGAGATAGTACATTAAGGCGATGTGGAAGTTGTGAAGATGACGTCGGATAACAACCTTACTGACCCATTCACCAAGACGTTACCTGTAAAGAGCTTTGAGGGACACTTGAAAGGCGTTGGTCTTAGAGACATGTCTCACATGTTTTAAGGCAAGTGGGAGATTGTTGGTATTGGTGTCTTATAAGCTATGACATTGTACATATTGCTAATAAATAAATAAAGTGACATTTATAATTATTATGGTTACTTACATGTGTTATGAATACATTTATAAACAACAGGAAAATTTCATGATTATTTATGTGACTGTAAATTTAGCATATAAGTGTTATCTGCTTAAGGATAAAATTTATAGATAATAATCTAAATAGTCCATAATAATTAATTAAAGTTTGGGATCCTTAATTAAATATTACAAGTATGGTCTAATCTTATTTAGAATGAAATAGTCTTATCCGAGCTATTAATGTAAAGACATTGGATTAGAGGTACTTTATATAATGAGATTTTATAGGACTAGATCAGATAAATTATGAATCTTTAATAATCATCCATTACAAATAGAATATTCAAATTTATCACTATGATGATCATATATTTGACATTCTTAATCTTGAGTATTTATTAGACTCCTATTTATGACATTTTGTTTTTTTACTTGCATAGTGAGATTTGTCTAAATACATATCATAACTTAGCATCTTAGAAACATAATGTAATAAAATGGCTGAGAATAAAATTATACAGATATGGAATCCATTCCTTTCTTATAAAAGTTAGAAAAATAGTTTTCTTGAGTGATAATTCGAGGTTTGAACAGTAGAGCATTTGTTCATAATAAGATTATGAATTAACTATTTATTAGAGAATTATTGAAACTCAAGAATAAAGATATAATAACAGAGGTGAATGGAAATTGAACCTAGCTCTTATTATGAACTATTTATGGAGGACTGACTTATATGTAATGATTATATCAATAGACTATTCGGTAATTTTTTTTGAGTAGGTTTCACTATAATCTCAAGAGTTTACTTTTAGGTTTTTAGTAGAGTAACACCAAAACTAATAAATTTGGCACATCAATTAAAGAGTTTAATTAAATGTTAAATTTATTGGAGTTTGGGTTATAGGTCCATAGGTCCCTAATGCCACCTCTATTACACTATATTGGATTTAATGCATAGAATAAATCATATATATTTAATTTCAAATTATTGAATTTTAAATTAATTATTTCACACTTAAGATATTAATCTAATATAGAAAAATGTTCTTTGTGACACATAATATAGTATAATAAATATTGTCATTTTAACCGAGCATTAGTTAATTAATTAATTGATTATATTTAAAATCTATTTTTAAATAAATGTAATTTATTTTTAAAATTTTAATATATATATATAATATTTTATCATATATTAATATATATATATATTACGCAAACGATTTGAATTCGTTTACGTTAGTTTTTTTAACATATATATAAAGGTTATATATACATATATAAGAATCTATTCGATTTAATTCGTTAACTTAAAAAAATGGTTCAACAGAATTACGTAACGTGATTCTGTTTTATTAGATATATATATATATATATATATATATAAATAGATTTTGTTGTTTTCAAATGGATAAAGGTGTTTCAGTTTTTGTTTTTGAATTAATATATATGTGATATATATTAAGTATATGTGGAAGTTGTGGTGCATAGATTTTTTAGTGGATTTCTCCACTTATTCCACCATATACGTTAAGGAGATTTTATCTCCTGATGTGGGTATATGATATCCCATTTAAATTTAAGATAAGAAAACATCAAAATTAATTAAAAATAACTAGCTGCTCAGATATAAAAAAGCAGAGATAAAAGTAATCTCTAAATGAATCTTTTCACGTAACTTTTGCAGAATACTAAGAGAGAAAAAACTGAGAGTTCTTTCTTTGAAAAAATAAGGTCTACAATATCTTGTATTGAGTACATAATAGATCTAGAAGAGTATGAGGTAAATTCATTCTTGTAGTTTGACGCCCACTCGTCTTTCCATTGGTGTGGAGGCCTGGCTTGAAAGATCATGGTGTCAAAGAACAACCCTGATAGGTCTTCAAAAAGTTGATAAAAATTCCCAAAACTGTCTATTATTAATTAAAATTATATAACTATTTCTAATGAACAAAGTTTTCAAAAATTTTTGTTTGTCAATTATCCGTTCCTTCCATTGTGTTTTCATATTTAATTCCAACATCTATAGAGTAATAAACTCTAATAGATGTTCCTGACTAAAAAGAACTTTAGAATAGAATTAAACAAAAAAGAAGAGAGAAATTAACGAATACGAGTGTTTTCATGTGATGAAAGAATTATAAGGAAAAAAAATCATATGCACAAATTCAAAGGTGAAATTTTCATGTGCCAATCCCTGAAAGTTTAATTCCTTTCATGGGATGGCAGAGAGATTAATTTTTTTTTATTCAAAAGAGTTTGTTATAATGATTTTAAAACATAAAACCGATAAAAGACAAAAAAAACTATGATTAATTGAAGAAAGCAATCTACTACTTGAAAATATAAAGAGTAAAACACAAGAATACCCTTTAAAGGAGCAAATTTTCAAAACTATCCTCCTAAAAGGCTCTTTCCAAAACTGCTCTTTTAATGGAAAAATATTTATTAAAAATCCAAGTTACCTTTACTTCTTCAATTAAAAAGATGATTTATTCAAAGTCCAAATTACCTTCCCTTCACACTCCTTCATGTGGTAGATTACTTTGGTCACCGCATGGATGCCAAAGCATAACCTAGGAGATTGCAAAGCAAAAACCTACCAGGTTCCAACATATTTTATTTGAAACAAAGTATCTACCTTCTCCACTCGTCAGCGCAAAGTGCCAAAGTGTAACCTGGTAGGTTCCAAAGTGGGAACCTACTCGGTTCTAGCATATTCTCTTTAAACAAAGAAGTACCAACCGCCTTCGGTCATCAGCTCGGGGTGCTCGAGCGTAACCTGGCAGGTTTGGAGCTGGACCTATCAAGTTTCAACATATTTTCTTTAAAACAAAGAAATACCAATCGCCTCCGATCACCCCACATGGGGTGTTGAAGTGGATCCTAGAAGGTTTTAGAGTAAGAACCTGACAGATTCTAGAGCATGAACTTGCTAGTTTCTAAGTGAAACCTTGGCAAATGAAAATAGTACTATTCATTTCAACCAAAAACAAAAACCAATCTTAGTAATAAACCATTTCAGCAGAAAAAATCTAGATCAACACACTAATCAAACTATTTCCAAGCAAAAAAAAAATTCATATTTGTAATCAATTATTAATATACAACCACAAAATCTCAACAAAAAATTCACAACCAATCCCAAAACACAAACCAAAGATTGAGATACAAAAATCATTGAAACACAAACTTAGATCCAAACTAAAATCTAAACACAAACTACAAAATCATTGAAACACAAACTAAGATCCAAAAATCAACAAATCAACAAATCAATGAAGATAAAAAATTAAAGCACACAACAATATTACCTTTGGAGCTCCTGCAAATAGAATGACACCGTATTAGGCTTGATTGCATATTCCTCTATTTGTGCCACCAGATCTAGGAACTCTTAAGTGTTGGCTTCGATCATCGAATTAGCCCTTAGGTAATGGTTGTACAGGTTCATGTCAAGCGTGTTCGGCTTCCCGTCTGACGACCGAACCCAAAACTCGAACAATTACTTCACTTCATATCAGTTCTACGATACCATCCATCGTTGGACATCTATGAGGCTCTTGATGTTTAGGGTTTGAGCATGAGCTTAGATACATGATTGGTGGAGGAAATTGAAACGAATCATGGACTGAGTCATGGACAGATTGGTGATCAGACTATGCCAATTCTCATTATAGAGAGGACTTTTTGAGGCAGGGTTTGGAGAGAAAGAAATCCTCTTCCATTTTGACGCCAAGGTAAGCGATCATCTATGCTGATGTTGGTGGAGATTTAAGGCGTTCAATCTAAAGGGGGAGGAGTCTCAGCCTGGGCAGCATAGGAGGCTTAAAACTAGAAGCTATTTGGTTACTGTGAAAATGTGGGAAAGGGAAGAAAAATTAAAGTTTGTATATTAGGGTTTGTTCTAATTTATTTTTTTAATTAAGGACAAAAAGGTCATATTATAAATCAAATTAAAATAAAAATAAACAATAAAGAGGCAATTTTGAAAAGTTAAAAAAGAAGAAGGCAATGTTAGTAAAAGTGTTTATAAGGGGCATTTTTTGTACATCTCTCAAAAATAAACATTATCTTTATTGGATTGGTCTCTAGTCCTGCACCCGAACTTATCTTGCATTTGTAACTTTCTTCATTCACTAAGTAATCTTGTTTGTGCTTTCATGTGATACTTAATTTGTTCACATGTGATACTTAATAATGTAGTCCAAAAACATGACATTGAATGTCGCATTTTAACAAATTGAATGTTATATGATATGGATCAATGAACAAAGTTACATTGAACGGATAAAGTTACAAGTATCAGGCTGGTTACGGTGTTAGATTTAAGCCAAAATCTATTTAATATATTTTTTTATTTGTTTAAGTTGAGAAGTTACATCTAAGTAATCATCCTCACCAGAACAATTCGCCACTCAGTACACACGGACGATATGAAAATGGTCAAATTTTCGAAGCAAAATGATCAAATTATAATTTTGCAAAAATTGTAATTTTTTTTTTCTTTTAATCACTTCAAGGTTGGTAAGAATTAATGAAAATTGTTTAATAGACCCACGTCATCCTCCGGATCCGGAATGGGAAATTGAAGCTCCCGCACTATACGGTCCATGCAGAATCCAAAGTATACCAGATTCGTTTAAAGCTTCACGCAGTCTGCTTGTGGCCTCTACTCTTTACACTTGAAATGGGATGGTTCTTGACTCCTTTCTCTATTCTGCACCCGATGTCCCTTTCAATAATATTAAAGTCAAAACTAGGTTCAGGTGAAGTGGTTATTACTATTATTATTATTAATTCACAAAGGCTTATTTGCCTTTAGATTAAAAAAAAAAAAAGAACTAGAGCTGTTATTTTCAAGTTGAATCATGATTAACTGCTGTTCTCTTCCTCTGGACCATTGTGTCCATCATTTTTGGTCGGAGAAAAAACTACACAAGGTCCATGTGCTGGACAAATTTGTTTTATTACTCATAGCTATTACAAAAGTTAATAGTATTATCATTTTTGTAGATTTGCCCCAAGATCAAGTTCAAGTTCATGCTAGCTTTATCAGTTTTTAGTTTAACTTGATCTACCATTAATTTCCAACTGGCCGAGAAGATTGTTATTTGGAAGATTATTGTGATTTACACTAGATCAAGTTCAATGGATTTCTTCAAATGAAGCCATCTTAGGCTTGAAATTTTCATTATTTCATATCAAGATACAACTCCAATAGAAATAAGCCTCTAAAAGAGCGTTAAGAAAGAAACTAAGAACCTTGATTTGATCACAAACACAAAGGGGGGAAAAAAAGATAAAAAAAAAAGCACATCAATAATCTGAATGGAAGGAGACAAATCAAGGAACCTAGACCACCTAAACTCAACTTTTGATTCCCATCTTCCATGTGACGGCAAAGTTTTTTCCTACCGGCAATGACAATCCCTTAATCTCCACCATCACACTCTTGCTCTTCCGTCCGTCTGTGTCATCGTCGACATGAACCTGCTCCGATGAACTTACCTCAACACCGGAAACACCTGTGACCGGCTTTCCGTCGATCTCAATAGCAGATGCAGCTCCACTTCCATCCAATCCCAACACTGTCAACTTCTCAACAATCCAAGCATTATCCAAGGCAAACTTCCCTTCCTGAACTTCCGACCAGATTTTCACATTTCCTTCACTCACGGTAGCATAGAAATCAACATAAGTAGATTTCCCGTTTCCAAGTTTCATCTCCGGAAGCTCATCATCATCAAGGAAAAGGTTTCCCTTTGCTTTTCCTTCGCTTTCCCCTGACGGGAAAGTTACCACCAAGCTGAAAGGAGTCGTCCTAGCTTCCTTAGAAATCAGCCCACCTTGCTGCATTGGAATAATGGTGTTCTCATACAAGTGAACGTTCACCGCATGTAAAGGAGTATCCAGAGTAACATATTTGCCTCCTTTTGACGAAATGGTCTGCGTCATATCGAACAAACTGTACCAAGTACCAGGAGGAAACAGAGCCTTGACCTCTGTTTTCCCCTGCTCAAGAACCGGAGATATCAATAGACCGCTTCCAAGCAAGAACTGAGTACTCAATCCATAACATTCTGTGTAAGTCGGGAAAGAGAAGAAAAGCGGCCTGGCGATTGGAGCACCGCTCACGTGAGCCTCGTAGGTCAATGTGTACAGATAAGGAAGGAGCTTGTACCTCATCCCCAAAGCGTTTCTTGCAGACTGAGCAACCGACTCCCATTGATAAAGCTCCTGTCTTGGCGAGTAATAGTTCGCGTGATCCCTCGAGAAGGGGTAGAAAGCACCTACTTCTATCCAACGGTTGCAGAGCTCTTCTGTCGGTGCAGGATAGAACCCACATATGTCCGAACCAACCATTGGAACTCCAAAAATACCAAAGTTAAGCATGGTAGAGATTGAGTACTTTAAGTCCTCCCAAGTTCCCTTATTGTCACCGGTCCAATGTGCAGCATATTTCCCTGAACCAACATAAGTTGAGCGAGACAATATAAAGGGTCTCTTTCCTTCAAGCCCTTGAAGAGCCTTGTGGGTTGCAACGGCTTGAGAGAAACCGTAGAGACTATGAGCATCGTATTCCAACACTCCGTTATAGTGAACTGCACTTGTGGCAATGGTTTTGAATCCAATAGGAACCTGCAAACCAGAGGCATTGATTTTGTAAGGTGGATCATCCCATCTCGTCTTTGTTAAGTTCTTGCAATCCAAGCAGCATATCCATCCAGGGCCAGTACCGCTAGGACATTGCTTTCCCTCGGGGATTGTGCACTTCCCGGAGCAGAAATTTGAAGCCTCGTTCATGTCAATCCATAGGCCATCTACGGGGACTAGTTCATGGAAGCGGTGGATCTCATCTCCCCACCATGACACAGTTTTTGGGTTGAGGAAGTCAGGGAAGTAGACAGCGCCGGGCCAGACTTGAGCCAAGTAAGGTTCACCCTCATACTTGATGAATACGTCGTTGGCCATGCCGCGTTGGTAGACGCCATAGCTGCTATTCACACTGATTCCAGGGTCGATGATGACAATGTACTTCATGCCTATGCTGTGAATTTTTTCTAGGAATGCCAAGAGCTTGGGGCGAGGGTAGTTTGTTGGGTTGAGGGTGAAATCCTTGTGGCCGTCCATGTGATCGTCGTCATTCCAAATCACATCAAGCGGGATTTGCGCCTTCTTGTAGTTCTCAACGACGTCTTCAACGACGGAGAGATTGTGGTATCCCCATCTACATTGGTGGAATCCTGCAAGGCCAAATGCAAGAGGTGAAACAAAATGAGTATTAATCACATTTCTTCTACATTTATTTTAATATAAGCAATTTAAACAAATTGTTTGCATGTTAAAATATTCCCCATATCCTTTATAACCACCTGCGATGCAAAAGAAACAAGACAACTAAATGTAAGGAGCAACAATGTAACACATGCAGTCAACAATCTTAGATCACAGCTAAGTAATGCCTTCCAAAGTTTCCATAAAATGGGTAAGCAGGTTTACATATCTTAATTTTTTTAAAAAAAAAAAAGAAAGAAAAAGAAAAAAAGATAGTTGATAAATTTGGTCGATCAAACAACATTGACATGCAAAAACTTTGCGGGAAAGTTTATCGACCGCCATAAGAAAAATATCAGCCTGCTGATCATGAGGGTACATTACTAACCATATTTTTTTTGGGCTCAGATTAGTCTTTTTGCTAATATTATGTATTCATCCACGAGTAATGCTGGTTACAGACACACAAACCATGCATTTGACAAATGAGTTCAAACTAACATGCCCGAACCGTGAAAAACTGTGAAGCTCTCACATACTACAATGAAAAATAAAAATATATTATATTATAAAATTCTTACATGCTACAGTATTTAAGTTCATATTTATGAGTTTGAACTTATTTTCCAAACACCCTATTAATTTCTTATGTCCTAGCTAGAAATCTTATCACCGTAGTTTTATCTTGTAGAACCACACTCATTGCATGAAATCAAGTAGACAAACTGACTGAAAATTACGAGAACGGACCATTAATTGTACCTTTTTTTTGTCTCTCCACCGAAAAAAAATAGCAAAAAATAATGCAACAAGGAGAAGGTTATTAATGTGGAGATCCCTACAGTTCAGGCTACTCTCACCATCACATGGTAGTGATCCAAGCAGCATTGGCCCAGAGACTTAGATGTTGCACACAATTTCTTTCTCAAATTAGCATCAAAGGTGGTCCTACTAACAATTATCACAACATTGTCATAAAGTTTGGACATTGGATCTTTTAATTTCCACCTTATATATAGAAAAGATAATATTTAGAAGGAAAACAAGTAGTTGCAAGGGCTAACTATGCAGGAACTGTGCCACTTGTGCGTCCCACACCACAAGTCGCTTTAGGAAGAATATGCGAGAAAAAAGGAGACATTTTTTGCTGTGCAATGTAACAACGTAGCAGAAAAAGCGAGCTAATTGTGAAAGCGATATTAATTGGAGCTTCCTACTTTTTTTATGTTCTTGTCTTTTATGTGGACCTAAAAATTGATTATTTAAGTTGCTAATCAAAGAAACAACTTCTGTAGACGCAAAAGCTGTGCTTTGGTGATACGGTGTGAATAAATTGCTGAACCAGGCTTTTTCTCCTTTTTTTTTTTTTTTTTGGTGTCTAATTATTTATAAATTGCAATTAAGTAAAACAAATAATGTACCAAACCCACCAACCCAATTTATAAAAACAAAAAATCATGTCCATTCTCAAAACATATAGGCGTAAATGCCCACAGGTCGACGACACCCATCAACGAGTCCTCTCGAAACAAGCATCTCACTCGCTCCTCTTAATTCTTATCACCATATCCCTATTATTATTATTAGATGTCTCAAAAAAATCAAGTCCGTGAACTTCCAACATTTTTTGTCCAAATCTACCATAAAAAAAATCAAATCCATCATAATTCCCCTAAAGATTATACGCAATTCGCAACCCCAAGAACAAATGGGACCACAAGCACAACCTAATCATTTGAACAAATAAGATTTTGGTATAGGTTATTCAATTAAAACCACGTCAAAACAAAAAATAATATATAAAAAGATATAATGATTTAAAACAGAGCTAACATTTTAAGGTGTAAAATTTAAACGTACCAAGAGCCCAGTAAGGCATCGGAGCCGGTCTACCGATGAAGGAGGTGTACTGTTCAACGACACCAAGAGGGGTGGGCCCAGCAAAGAAGTAAAAGTCGAAAACACCCCCAATGACCTTATAAGTCAAGGAGTTGCCCCTGTAGAACACATCCATTCCATTACTGTTGAGCAACAGAACCGCATGGGCGTAAGCCTGGCCGTTCACGTTCCTCAGATCCATGTACACAGGGTGGGACCCATACAGATCAGCGTTAAGATTGATGGCCGAGATATCAGTGGTGTACAGAGTGTAGGGATCGTTAGGGTACAGCTTAATCCCGTGAGGCTGCGTGTTCTCCCCGAGGCCGTACAGGGACGCGTCCTTTGGAAGTCCGGTGGAGATCTCGAGATACTGGTCCTTGAACACCAGTTCTCCGAACGGGTCGGATTGGTCGGAGCTGGTGTTGAAGAGGACTTGGCCGTCGGATTTCCTCTTCACGGCGAACCCGAACGGATCTGCGGTGAAGCTGAAGCTCAGCTTGGAGCCGGAGTACTCCGACGCCGTCACCGTTGATATCGGGATCTTTCTCGACCGTCCGATCGTCTGCTTCAGCGCCGGCGGGCTCTCCCGCGGCAACAGGTTGTACGGAACCTCCCATCTTTGCTTCTCCGCGTCTGTTATGTGGACCCTCAAACGATCCTCCGTTTCGTGCCTATTAAAAAAAAAAAAAGAAAGAAATGACGAAATGTTTATTCCTTAATCTTATAAAAAAGCCTTTTTTTTTTTTGCTTGTGTTCATGCTTACTTGACGAAGAGCTGTAAGTTGGGGATGTCAGGGCCATAGACATTGTTCTTCTGCTTGACTTGAAGGTGGCCGACGAAGCCACCGTCGGGGGTTTCTTCGGCGGCAATGAGGCGGTAGCCCTGGCCGATTTTGGCGGGAGGAGATTTACTGCTCTTTGACGAGGAAGAGTCTACTATGGAGGAGGAAGATAACAGCAGAGCAAGAAGAAGAAAAGAAATACGTAAATTCGTACAAAGAGTCATGTTTAATTTTGCTTTGTGAAATAGTGAGGCGAAGTGAGCTTCGGGGGAGTTGGGAGTCGGATTTTTATACAAAAAGTAGAGGGCTTTTTGGGGGTGTTTTTGATAAATACGCCTGCCAAAAAAGGCAAATGATTTTTTGTTAAGACATTAAAAAATTAGTGTTTTAGGTCAAAATAATCTCAATTTTTTTTTGTTCTTATCTTATCTTAATTAATTGGGTTTTTTTTTCCAATACAGTCTTTTTTTTCTTAAAAAAAATAATACAGTTTAAATTTTAAAAAAAAAATTTAATACCAAAAAAAATATTTACTTAATTTTAAATTTTGTTTTACCCTTTTCTCAAATTTTCTCACAAGAAGGGTATGATGAGAGAGAGAAGAGTAGAGTGATTGGGTACGTGTGGGTGCCTAAGACGGTCTGTGCACGTGATTACGAGGGACAGTGGGGGCCATACTGAGAGCATGATTTCGCTCATCTTGTGGACCCCACAGTTTCCTGGTTTTAGGTCCAGTGAGTGGTAAAGCTTTGATTGCTGCTCGGCTGTCAAAAGGGCCTCATGCGGAGCATATTTCTCGCGCTTTTAGCTGCGGACCGAATGGGATCACAGTTACAAGTGACGATTGAAAGGGAACGTGAGAGTAGTGAGAGTAGTGAGAGTAGCGTGAGACCATCCGCAGAGAATCCGACCGGTTTCTTGAGGGTGGCATTGACACAGAAAGTGACTAAGTCGCAACCGTGATTCTCGGTACTTAAGAAAAAAGCGATTCTACTTCCCAAAAAAAAAATAGAAAAAAGCGATTCGATTCCACCCATCACTCACGAGTAATTTGCAAGTTCTCACTTCTATCCATTTTTGTCCGATCTAATTGCCAGAATTTTCTATTGTTGACTCTTTTTTTTCGGGGCTGAAGTTTTGCTAGGGATTTAATTTCAAGCTAGTTGAATCGTGACTAAATTTAGACTAGTTGAGGAAAAATAAGTTTTCTAGTTTGTTTGGTAGAGAGAGAAATTTTAAAGTTGTTCTTAATATTATGTTCCCTCGGCTGCTGGATCGTTAGGTCCACCCGTTTCGGAAAAATATGGGAACCTATACGACGATGTTGGGGAACAATGTTTTTTTTTTTATTTTTTTTTATAACGTGTTGATTGATTTTTCTCTGTGCTATTATTTTTTTTTCGTTTTGTAATTTTTCTTTCCAATTTGGCCGCTAAAGTACGTCGGTGGATAACTAATGAAATTTTAGGACTGGTTCTTAATATTTGCGTAAAGATTTTAAAGTTAGAGCACTTCATTTCATATTTTAATTGTTTTTCTTTTTTTTCCCCAAAAGCTGTTGAAAAAAAGATATGTTTTAGTGGAAAAAATATTGACACGCCAATTAGGAAAAAATTATATTCATAAGGTCAGTTTTAAAATGATTAGAGTTTCACCAGAAAAAAAATAATAATAATAATCTGGGACGTTTTGTGAAATTATTTGATAGGAGCAACACGGAAACAAAAAAGGAAATGCCAAGAAGCATACTCTTATAGAAATCATTGTTAAATGTACACATCAGATAATAGTTTCTTAAAAACCTATCATCTAAATCCCATACCGGGTTGGTGATGCATTGGACAACTTTGAATAGACTCCGAAAATCATCATTAAACACTGCTAACATTTAGGGCTCTTTCGGGCCGCACCTCCCTAGGGTGCCTCCTCAGACTTAACATCAGCTCGGGTCGGACCATCGTCATTCTTAAGTAGGTTGCTACTCGCTATCACTGGCCCACAAAGTGGCAAATAACTCACTGTCGGATGCGAGCTCATCCACCGGTGGAGGGATACAACACTTGTCACTTGCTGTCTGACATACTATGATGTGACACCCAGGTTGTGAGCAAAACCCACCTAACACCCGGTTCAAGTGGTAACCTATAAATAGGATACATTTATTGTATTCTAGAAGAAGCAGGCTCCTTCCCAACAAACTTGTTCCCGACCTCTACCGAGCACCCTCTGCCTTGAGCATCGAAGAGCCCTTGTCTTGTTTACTGATTAACCTGCCTCCGAGGTGTCCCTCCTCTTGTCACAGGTCGACCAGTCTAGGCAGACGCGAACAGGGAAGAGCTGAGCACCGTACGCCACAGCACACGGTATTGGTACTACGCCAGATCACGATAAGCATCAACATTTTGGCGTTAAAAGGAGGGCCCCTTGCGCCTTTCAAATTAAATATCAAGCGTGGACATTCATCAGTTCACAATAGTGACTCGAGGCAACGCCCTAGATAATGTTGCCCGACAGGAGGGGTCGGGAGACCAGCAAAACCATCCTCAAAACACCGGTAGGCCAATGGGCCGCCCACGAGCTACAATATCCCAGTTTGGTGGCTAAGGGAGCGTGACGCGAGCTGAGCAAGCACTAGACCCGATCGCGTAGGACCCTATCTGGGAGCTTACTAATGCTGTCCAGATACTCACACAACAGCTTACACAACAAGCACAACACCAGGCTGTTCCCAGCCACCTTCCCCTAGCCTCGGCTTGCCAAGCTAGAGGTCGAACAGGACGGGAGATCGACCCCACTGATGAAGCAGATTTTGGGCACACCCGAAACTGACGCATGGAATCTAGACGAACAATAAACTTGTCCAGGATGGCCGAATCGGCCCACAAGCGGCGTGGCCACTGTCACCTCAAGGTTCCCAGGCCTCAGTTTGTAATAGCTTGGGCACCAAGGAATACCACAAGGCCAGGAACCCAAAGTTGGCGACTAAGCCGAGGGCGGAGCACCCTATAGGGTCGAACTGTCTGAGGACACAAATAGCCGTCAGCTCTAGGAACTGCAGCGCCAAATCGATGAAATCCGCAATAACCGGCTCAGCCTGGAAGACGCGGGAGCCTTGGATCCTCCATTCTCGGACACAATCATGCGCGCCCCTATACCGCCCAAGTTCAAAGTCCCATAAATTAAGGCTTATGATGGGACCATAGATGCTGACAAACACGTCGAGCTGTTCCAGGGACATATGCTTCTCCAGAATGCTAGCAACGCGGCAATGTGTAAAGCCTTTTTGCTGACCCTTATGGGTCCGGCTCGGCAATGGTTCAGACGTCTTAAGCCAGCGTCCATCACTTCTTTCCAGCAGCTCACCGACGCCTTCTCAACGACATTCTCGACCACAAAGACAAGAAGAAAGGAAATAACGTACCTATTCGCTATCAAACAAGGGGACAGCAGCGTCCGAGATTATATGAACAGGTTTACCCAAGCAGCGCTTGAGGTCAAGCATGTCAAAGACGAGACCCTCAAGCTCATTTTCGTTGGGGGCCTCTGAGACGAGAAGCTTACCTAGTCCCTGGCATTTGAGCAGCCGAGCACTTTTTCACAGATGCTCGGCTATGCCTAGAGACACGTTGATGTTGCGGAGTACATGAAAAGCCGCAAAGAAGAGGCCAGCACGAGCGGTACGAAGAAAAACAAGAAGCAGAAGGTTGCCATCGAGCAAATAAAGAAACCGAAGAAGGATAAGTCCGAGAGGTCGAAGACTCCAACTGGGAAGTTCCAAAGCTACACGCCCTTGGTGGCGACGATTGATGAGGTATACACCCAGGTGAACGGGAAGAATCTTTTGGTTCCCCCACCTAAGCTCAAGGGCAGCAAGGTGAAGCGCGATCTGGCAAGATACTACGAATTCCACAAGGATGTGGGGCACACCACCAGGGAATGCCTACAGTTAAAGGACTAGATCGAGATGCCGATCTGAGGAGGACATTTGAGGGAGTTCGTCGAGTGGGTTATAACACCGGCCACCAACGCCGGTAGAACTGGATCGCCTAGCCGAGATGTTTAGGACCGTCGATGTAACGATGGTAGGAATGCCTCGGAACCCCCGAACATCGTTCACACGATCTTCGACGGGCCTATAACCAGGGACACCTCCAATAGTCAGCGAACGTACGTCCGAGAAGCTCAGTTGGTGGAACGCAGTGAATTCATCAACATGTCCGAACATGTAAATAAAATTTGCCGCCAACAAGACACCTCTATCACCTTCACCAAGGAAGAGGCCGACAAGCTGATCCACCCTCACAACGACGCACTCGTCTGTAAGCTGCATGTTGCCAATAACATTGTGCAGCGTGTGCTCGTCAACAATGGTAGCTCGGCCGACATCTTGTTTAAACAGGCCTTCGACAAGATGAAGATTGGCAATGTTACGGTCGTCCTAGTCCAAACTCCTCTATACGGCTTCACCGGTGAATGTGTCCGAGCAATGGAGAAGGTTGCATTACTGGTGACCTTCAGAGAGGGAGTTGCTTGGGTCACCTGTGTCGTCGACTTCCTCGTCGTCGATAAACCCTCTAAGTACAACATCATCCTCGTTCGATCAACACTAAATGCATTAAAGGCCATAGTGTCCACATATCACTTGGCCATGAAATTCGCCACGGAGAATGAGGTCGGAGTCATTCGGTCATCCCAAAAGGATTCCCGAGCTTGATACAAGAACGCTGTCCGGGCAGTGAGCACCCAACTGAACGTCTCGGCTATCTGCATGGCCGACGAGACAAAGCTTTCGATGGATCCGTAGTTGCAAATGTTGGCCGACCTTGACCCCAGACTTTCCAAGGAAGAGGTTAGGGCAACTCTTGTCGAGGACCTAGTGCCATTCAGCTTGGACCTTGAACATCTTGAACGCATGGTTCAACTCAAGTCGCAACTCCCAATTGGGATTTGGGCCAACCTAGAGAAGCTACTTGTCGAGTACCGGGAACTGTTTGTGTGGTCACATGAGGACGCATAGACCCGAGCATCATTTGCCATTGCCTCAATGTGCATCCCAATTACAAGCCGGTAACACAAAAGAGAAAAGCATTCAATTCAGAGAGATACGCCGTGATAAACGAGGAAGTTTAGAAACTCCTCAAGGTCGAATTTATTCGAAAAGTGAAATACCCAGAGTGGTTGGCAAATGTTGTGCTCGTCAAAAAGGCCAGTGGGAAGTGGCGAGTCTTCATAGATTATACTGACTTGAATAAGGCGTGCCTGAAAGACTGCTTCCCATTGCCCCGGATAGATCAGCTTGTAAATGCAACGGCTGGGCACGAGTTGCTAAGCTTTATGGACGTATACTCTAGATACAATCAGATCTGGATGGCCAAGGAAGACCAGGTAAAGAAAGCCTTCGTCATCGACCAGGGGCTTTACTGTTATGTAGTAATGCCCTTCAAATTAAAGAATGCTGGGGCAACTTACCAACTGTTCGTCAATAAGATGTTTGCCAGGCTAATCGGTAAGACAATGGGAGGTGTATGTGGACGACAAGCTGGTCAAATCTATCCAAGCACCCAATCATATGATTGATCTCTGAGCTAGCTTTGATATACTCTGGGAGTATGGGATGAAACTCAACCCAGTGAAGTATGCCTTCGGGGTAAGCTCGGGTAAGTTCCTTGGATTCTTGGTAAACTGACGAGGCATAGAGGTCAACCTTGTGAAGGCATAGGCAGTCATCGACATGCACTCTCCTCAGACCATGAAAGAAGTGCAAAAGCTAATCAACATGATAGTGGCTTTGTCTAGGTTTGTCTCCCGAGCTACCGACAAGTGCCATCCTTTTTTCAAGGCACTCAAGGGGAGGTTTGAGTGGAGCTGAGAGTATGAAGAAGCATTCCAGAGCCTAAAGAAGTACCTGGCCACGCTCCCGCTCCTGTCCAAACCTTTACCAGGGGAAACATTAACTGCCTACTTAGCTGTTTCTGAGAGGGCTGTAAGCTCAGTTCTGGTCCGAGAAGAAGTGGGAGCTCAACTCCCAGTCTACTACACCAGCCACGTGTTCCAAGGTGCCAAGGAGAGGTCACCTCTACTCAGAAGTTGTGACCTTATTACCAAGGCCACACAATAAAAGTACCGACCAAGTTCCCGCTCCGACAAGTTTTGCAGAGTCTAGAGATATCAGGACTAATGGCCAAGTGGTCAGTCAAGCTAGGCCAATATGATGTTCATTTTGTGCCAAGAACTGCACTCAAAGTCTAGGCACTGGCTGACTTCATCATCGAATTTATGGATGCTGAGCAAGGTACGCCTCTGGTTGAGAAATCGCCCGAAGTAAAAAATGATGCTCCTAGCTGCAGCAATCCCCACCCTGAACCAGAGCAAGAATGAAAACTCTTCGTAGACGGGTCATCTTGCATAGATGGATCGGGGGCCGGATTGCTGCTATTTAGTCCAGACGGCCATAAAATACCATACGCCCTCAAGTTCAACTTTAAGGCTTCAAATAATGAAGCGGAGTACGAAACTCTCTTGGCCGGACTTCGGATCGTAAGAGAGCACAGTGTAGATTGCCTTATTATCCATAGCTATTCAATGCTGGTAGTCCAACAAGTGGCTGGAGCCTTCCAAGCTCAGACGGAATCAATGTCATCATACTTAAAAGAGGTCAAGCTACTGCTCGGCCAATTTAAATCATACAACTTCAAGCAGATCTTGAGGTCGGAGAACTCGAACGCCGACGCTCTTGCTCAGCTGGCGTCCGGGCTGGGTGGTGATGACCTCACCTCGATCCCCATTGAGAGGCTACTCGAGCCAAGTATAGCTGGAGTGGTGTCAAACATAGCTGAATAGACCACAGTCGCTTGGATGGAACCGATCATCCGATACCTGACCACAACCAACTTGCCCGACGATAAGGAAGAAGCACGTCGAATCCACAATAGCTCGGTCCGGTATTTGATGATTAGTGGAAAATTGTATAGATGCGGCTATACAACTCCATGCCTCAGTTGTGTAGGACTGGACGAGGCTCAATATTTGATGAAGGAGATCCACGAAGGCATCTGCAAAAACCATTCCGGGGGGTAGTCTCTGGTCCAAAAATGCCTCCGGTAGGGCCACTATTGGCCGACCATGCAACAAGATTGCAAGGAATAGGCACGAAAATACGTCAAGTACCAGTAGTTTGTGAGGTTGGCTACGCACCACGCCGAGCCCTTCACTTTGGTAACTTCTACGTGGCCATTCGCAAAGTGGGCCATAGACCTGATCGGACCCCTTCCGTCGGCCCAGTCTCAATTCAGATATTGCATAGTGGCTATTGACTACCTGACCAAATAGGTTGAGGTGGAGCCGTGCACCAACATGACCGAGGCAAAATGTACCAACTTTGTGTGGAAGAACATCATTTGTCGGTTTGACATTCCACACATCATCGTAACCGACAACGCCAAGCAATTTGAAGTGACAAGTCTACTCCGCCTCTATGAGCGGCTTGGCATCAAGAAAGTTTTCTCTTCCCCGAGCTATCCCCAGAGTAACGGGCAGGTCGAAGTAGTAAATAAGACGATTAAGGACAACTTGAAGAAGAAGCTCGAAGGCCTTAAGGGAGCATGGATTGATGAGCTCCTGAAAGTGCTCTGGGCTTATCGAACAACTGCTGGAACTACTACAGGAAAAACACTCTTGCTGGTGTACGACGCAGAAGCCGTAATACCTATCAAAGTCAGTCTATCGAGCTATCGAATCGAGCAGTACGAGGAAGCTTGAAGTGCCGAAGCAATGATGTCTGAGCTTGACCTGCTCGAGGAGAGGAGAAACTAGGCTGTTATTTGCAATGTAGCCCGAAATCAAGTCATCACTCGGTATTATAACAAACGAGTGCGACTGAGGAGCTTTAAAGTCAAAGACTTTGTGCTAAAGAAAGCACGGTTCCCCAGCCTAGGGTAGGAGCATTCAGACTGAAGTGGGACGGACCTTATAAGGTCGTAGGCATTGTACAACCAGGAACGTATAGGCTATCAGACACCGACGGTAATTTGCTCGGCCACCCTTAGAACGCCGAGCTTTTGAAAAGATTCTTTTGTTAGTGCTAGCGAAAACGCTTTTTGACCTCTGACTCTGTTCCTTTGTAACTAGACCTATTGAATAGGACTAGATTGTAAATATCATACATCAATGAAATATGAAATTCTTACACTGTTCCATTGACTAATACGTGTTTAAGGAATATCAAATCCCAAATAGGGTCAAATTCAACTCTGGCTCGGTTGATCGGATACAACTCCCAAAGATAGATTTTTCCAAATGCCAGTTATGTTGGGGGGCTGATTGAAAGTCAGCCGATCACGTCTGCCCCGTACAGATTGCCCGTAAAGTCGTCCTAGCAGGATAAAGTCCCGACCACCATTAGACTTGTACAAGTTCCTAACAACTTAAACAAGTCTAGGGAGGCTACAACAAGATAAGGGTAATCACATGCTATTGTTCTATGCCCAACCGAGTAACGGGTGATCTAATCGGATCACCACAACGTTCTTAGATTAACTCGGGTGATCGTCAGGATCACAAGTCGGCAGAAACTAGGTTGAAAAAGGATTAGAGAACAAGTAATGGAATGCTTCTTTCGAGAAGCACCTAACTTGATCCAAATTTACTAACCAACCCGAAGTCGAGGTGCCTACACTCTAGAGGAACTCTCCACTAAACACATTTCGCTTACCCGAGAATAAGTTTACTTAGAATAAAATTTCAAAATTTGAGGATCAATCTTAGAAAAGGAAGTGTCATTAGTTCAAACCAGTGGGGAGGTACAAATAACCGGGCACCTCCCGAACCTAGATACAAAAGGAACAAAAACAAAAAATGAGACAATTAAGTCTAGGCCCCGTCCTCGACATCATCCTCGTTGCCACCATCACCTTGTCCTTCAGCAGCCTGGTCCACCTCGCCACCATCGACACCCTGCTCGTCCTCATCATTGTCGTCGTCCACCTCGACGACCTCGGATGGCTGTTGGGCTACTGCTTGCCCGGGCTCAATAATCAAGGCCGACCAGTTAAAGCCCAAGGTCTCAAGGTACTGCTCAATTAACTCACCCTTTAGGTCTGCAATTTTGACATAGTACAGGTTGGCATATGCCGAGAAATCTTTAAACTCCTCCACTACTTGGGCTAGTCAGCCTGGAAGCTCTTCCACAAGGCATCGATTTTTTGCCTGAGAAGCCTTGAGCTGACACTTAACCAGCTCGGTTGCCCAATCTACATCCTCGGCCTTCTCCTCATCCTTTTTTGCCTTCTCCTCGGCTTGGGCTAATGAAGCTCTAATTTGATCTAACTTGATGTTCTTTTCACCGAGCTTCTTCTCGACTTCCTGAAGCTTGAGGATGGCCCTATTGAGCCTTTCCTTCACATGGTGGGTCTCTTTCATCCCCATGGAGTAGGCCATGTGAGCGTAGGCGCTCGTCTATGAAAATGAGGACAGTTAGTGACCAGCAAAAGGCGACTGATCGGGAAAGATTATAAGAAAGGGTGCTTACCAAGATAGCTGATCGAAAGATCGCCTCAGACAGCCTTTGGAAGCCTTCACTTCAGAGGTTCCTCAAGAAGTCCTCCTGAGGAACAACATCCCCGAGGTGTTCAAGGATGTGCTTCCAGTACTCGGCTTGTATCCTCGGGGCAAGTGGCGAGGCCCTACCAACTTTAGGAGTGGCACTTGAAGAGGCCCCAACCCATGTCAGCTCGGACTACTGTTCTTGGACCGCTGCGGGTTGTTGTTTGGGGCATGATGGGCGCTTTGCTCGAGGGGTCTGCTTACATTTCTTCCTGACTTCCACGCCCTTGCCTTTCCTATAAAGGTGCTCCATCATAGCATGCCTCTCCTTTCTGCTCAACTGCTCCTCGGGCTTGGAAGACATCTTTGCAAAAACAAAACCTAAGTCAGAACTAGGTCGGCAAGTGCCAAAAACAAGACAATAAAACTCAGGATCAACCTTTGATCCAAAGTAGATGCGACGGATAAAGGAGCCTGATCACGTCCTCGAGGTCCTCATCTTCAACCGATGGCCCCGCATTGAAGGAGCCACCTGAGAAGCCCTCAGAATCGAACGATGGTGGCTCCCTCGTCGGCTGACCGGATCAAACTATGCTCGACCCTAGGATGTCGAAGGCGCCTGACTTGGCGACAGTGACCTACTCGGTATCCCGAGCACGCTGAAGGTTACGCGGGGGATTTATTTCATTGGTTCCTCCAAACCAACTGTAGAGTGACAGGATCTCCTCACTGAGTAGGAAGGTTTGCTGCCTTTTTGCCTCTGGTTTCTCGGAGAGATCCTCGACCGCCCTGATGATGTTGTATAGGGCCCATGGCCGTTTGCTCTAGACATGCCCCTGTTTGAATGTCCTTGGGACACGCTGATCCTCAGGAATGGCCTCACCGGCTCGGGCTAAATAATTCCCCCCAATGTAGAACCACTCATATTTCTAGAGCTTGTCTGAGTCGGGGTTGCCTAGAATGAAGTCCTTCCTGAAAATGGTGAAGTAATACCAGCCAGACTGCTGAGGAAGCCTCTTTATTTTGAACACTTGCTTAAATGTCTCCCACAGCATCTCAATAGGCCGATAATACCTTCATAGTATATACATCTCGATTAGCAACCTATAGCTATTCGAGTTTAGTTGGGTTGGGCACACATTAAGGTCATGAAATGCCCTGAAGGAACGGGTGGAATGGCAGGTGTAGCCCGATGCAAAAGAACTTCGCGTACAGTGTAATGTACCCCTTTGGTAGAGTTAAAGGGGAGTCACCTTCCTCGAGCGCAATCAAGATGACGTCGTCGGGAATGTTGAACTCGGCGCAAAGGTCCACCAGTCAAGACTCTATCACTGCGTTGGAGTAGGCTACAACCGAGGTCTGCCTTGGCCAAATAATCTTGTAGGCAGTTACACCATGGACACACGCGATCCTAACTCCCTCATCCACTAGGGGGTCCCGACTGGTTTCGCCTCTTTAGCTTGCCGTTCTTTGTAGAAAATCTCGACAGAAACTCTGCCCACAATTGGGGCAGAGCCACTAGACTGTCGCCTGGACGTGCTTGGAAGGTCAGCCGCGATGCCTAGCTAGGCCCTCTTTTGGGCGGTAACTCGGGAGGAGCCAGCGGTTGTTGCTCCGATATATGGGTCCTTGCCCCTACATGGCCTCACGGGGCATTGTCTGTTTAGCAAGTCAAGGAACTCCTGCTCGGGAGTAGTCTGGAAGTAAAGCCATAGTATTTGTGCAAGCCGCCCCGTGCCTTCTAGCCTAGGCAGCACACGCCTAGTGTTTATGTCCGCACGAGGCGATGTAGACTCGAAACTACTCTTCAACCAAGAAATATCTACGTTTTGAGAATTCGATAGATCACTAATTTTTAAGCTCCTCAGGAATTACCTGTTCAGCTAAAATATGCTCGGGGACTGAAATCTCTTGGGTTGTAGTTAATAGCTCGATAGTCAAAACTCAGGAGCAAAGTATTGCCTCAATCATATGTGCGAAGGACGAAAAAGGGAGGCCTATTTATAGCCGTTTCACGTGGGAAATCTAGGCACAGAAGACGAAGAGGCGCAATCATTACGCCTGACAGGCGGCGCAGTCATTTGCAGAGTGACGCATGTCCCTGACAATCCTTGTGACCATTCATCTCCCATCGTTTCGGGACGCCTTTCGATGTTCCTTCTTGAGCCGACCTTACTCGCTCGGCATAGTCCACCCGGCCGGACACCGACCAGATGAACTGGGGGGCTACTATTGAGGGTAAGCTCGGTGCCACCGCCGAGGAGCCAAACTCTAGTGGTGGGCCATACAGCTCGACAAAGGTACGTGGAGCTCATAACTAACCCTGATTACACTCGGTGCATTGTTTGAGGTGCTCCCCAGGGCTCCTTCGGGCCGTACCTCCCTAGGGTGCCTCGTCGGACTCAACATCAACTCTGATCGGACCATCGTCATTCTTAAGTAGGTTGCTACTCGCTATCACTGGCCCACAAGTGGCAAATAACTCACCGTCGGATGCGAGCTCATCCACCGTCGGAGGAATACGACACTTGTCACTTGCCATCTAACATGCCATGATGTGACACCTAGGTTGTGGGCAAAACCCACACAACACCCAATCCAAGTGGTAACCTATAAATAGGATGCATTTATTGCATTCTAGAAGAAGCAGGCTCCTTCCCAACAAACTTGTTCCCGACCTCTGCCAAGCACCCCTGCCTTGAGCATTGAAGAGCCCTTGTCTTGTTTACTGACTAATCCGCCTCTGAGGCGTCCCTCCTCTTGTCTCAGGTCGACCAGTCCAAGCAGAGGCGAATAGGGAAAAGCTGAGCATCGTGCGCCACCGCACGTAGTGTTGGTACGACGCCGGATCACTGTAAGCATCAACACATTTCATTGAAATTTTATAGTTTCATTAAGTCAAAGACTCTAATTATTAGAGTGTGAAGCTTTCGCATGATACAATATAAACAAAAAATAATTACCTAACGATATAGCTCCAATTGATTTCTCAAAACACTCGTTATTAACCTAATATCAGCCAAATCGTGTTCATAGAATAATACTGTAATACTTACCAAATTCAAATATGAAAAAATAAAAGGATTTTTTAAAAACATTAAAACGCCAGGGATATCCTTAACTTTTACCTCGTCTACAAATTATCAGTATTATTTCTTGTGACTAATTTATTAAAAAAAAAACTCAGAAGGCTTTCGCCATAACTTAAGAGTAAAGAGCAAATTATCAAAATAATCTTATAACGACATAATAAAATGAAAAATGAATAGCTAGAAAAGATTAAAATTTTACGAAACAATTTTTACAACAAGGGAACACCGTACTTAATTTTTAGATTAACTTTTTAACGTTGTCTTGACAACTGAAAACACAAAATGAGGTGGTCCAGTTAAAACAATGATATGCTTCGAGTAATGAACAAGAAAATTATTGCATTTCCGTGTGCAGACAAATGCAAGAAAACATGATCCATCGAGAAAAACGAAAACGTGATTGTGCCTTGACACTATGTGGCGTTGTGGACCTTTCCATAGATCCTAGCCAAAATTTTCAATCTCTTCCTGGGACAATTTTTCCTTTGCTTGATTTACAATTCAATGTTATCTATCTCTTTCTTTTTTTTTTTTCCCTTGGAAATCAATATAAATATAACTTATGTTATAAATTTATTCACAATGTATAGTCATCAATTTTGGACTTTATGAATTATATAAAGAAACTTTAAACATGTATTAGATTTACACCCTTTGTTGGTTAACACTGCCATTTGACTAACAGAACGACAAAAATGTCCTCTAACAAAAACAAAAACAAAAACAAAAACAAAGCCTCTTTTCTTTTCTTTTTGGTTCTTTGAGCACATTATCGTCATTGTGTTTTTTCCCCCTAATCCGTCATTGTCTTAGTTAAAATTGAGTGTTCAATTGCCCAAATTTAATACATCTTTGAAATTAATCTCTCTATATATATAGTTGATAAAGTCAAAAATAGATAATATACTGCGATTCTAGGTATAGCTTAGATATCCCATCGAGTTCAAATCTCAACACCTTTAAGTTTAAGAAATGAAAAAAAATGCTATACATACTTTCTAAATTAACCTAAAATACAATGTATGTATATACAAATAATTGTCGTTTCGTTTACATGCTTGGCTAAACGAATATCGTGTGAAAGCAGATTAATGTAGTGGTGCCTATATTGAACATGAAACAACCACACGTTCCGCAGGGACAGGCCGGCCATGTTCATATCTACAACATGTGATGTTCGGTTTGAAGGAACTAATGGTAAACAAGAAAAGATATGAAAAGAACAGGACGGAACAGAAAAATTACATCAAATATTTTAGCGTTCTTGGGCTTTCTTCGTTTTCATATAAGCTCCTGTTTTAACCCCTTTGAAAAGAGAGAGAAACCGACTTTTTTTGGAGAAAAGATAAACCGACTTTTTAAGTCCAAAAAAAGAATTCACTTTAAAAAAATGCTCTAATGAAAAATAAAGTTCCAAACTAGTTGCTATTCTAACTAGAATAATATAAACTGATGATGAAAAGCTGCTTTGGACTTTTCTTTGTTTAGCGCTTTTTTTTTTTTTTTTTTTTAAAGAACATACACTGTTAGCTAATAAATATATGGTTTTATTTTTTGAGATGCGTCCAAGTTGTCTCATTTTCTGGATGGCCTAAACTACTATTTTCATATAATTAAATGAATTGGTATCTCGATGTGCTTTTCTGCTTACTTTTAATTACCCGAAGGGACTCAAATCTGAATGATGGAAATGAGAAATCCAACCTTACTATTTTTCTTATGTAAGTATGTATGACAACTAGAGGAAGCAATGGGGTTGAGTGTGGGGTACCGGTGAACAAATCTAATTACGAAGCAGTCAAAGTTTTTTTCTTTCATTGTTCCACTTCCTTGAAATGCGAGTGCTCCATATTAATCTTTATCCACTGAAAAAAAATAAAATAAAATTGACAAGTCTTTTTATTTTATGGTAGGAGTCAAGCCAAAAAGAAATGTATGGTGTATAAGGAGGGAAAAAGTGGAGGAGGGTGAAGACTGAGTTCAATTAATAGAAGCATTTTGGAAGCTATCGTTGTGTGAATATAGAACAAAATATGAAGAAGAGAGAATAAAAAATCAAGTTATTAACATCAATGGTCCTTAAACTTTAAGGTTTCTCTTACTTTGTTTTATGAATTTTAAAATTACCACTTTATTCTTTGAACTAATCCTCTTATTTTTCATGTTTATTATTTTTCATTCACATAATTATAATTAAACTTACGTGATTTGCATATGGGTGACTTGTAGGAGCAAAAATAAGATTTTATCACTCTTAAGTTTCACTTACGTTTACACTCTCATTTAACATTTTTTTATCTACTCTTAACTAAGAAGGGTCTGCATGTTGCCGATGTCTCGTCATCTTTAATGTTAACTCATCTTCTTTAGTATTCAAATTTAAATATCAGCAAATAATTTCAACTTCTTAAATTAGTTACGCATTAAAAATAAGAAGAAATATGTAGAAAACCCTTCATGAATGAGAGTTCAGGAAAAAAAAACACAATGATGTGAAGTAAGAATGTAAACGTGAAAGAAAACTTTGGAGTGATAAAATCTTATTTTTACCTTTACAAGTGACTCATATGTAAATCACATGAGCTTAATTCTGTCTATTTAAATAGAAAATAGAAAAAAAAATAAGAAAAAATAAGAAGGTTTAAAATAAGGGCAAATAGTGATTTTTATAATTTAGGGGCAAAATAAAGAGTTTCAAAAGTTTAAAAAGATAGAATAATGATTTTTAAAGTTCAATGGCCAAAATAAAGAAAACCTTAAGATTTAAGCTTCATTAGTTTGAATAACCCTAAAAAAACAATACAATGCAATTGTAATGAATGTTATTATAGGTCTTTTTTTTTTTTGAACGACACCTAAAGTTATTTAGTAGAAGAGAAATGTCATAATATCTCTTTTATTTCACTCCTTTTCTATATCCTACCAAATAAGATATTATCTATCGCAAGGAGTGTTATACACCAAGTGTAAACTAACAAAAATATTCTTAAATGTGATCCCATTGAATTTACGCAGCAACAGTGCGTGAGCAGAAGATTTCTTCGATTCCCAAAAGTACGGGTGTTAAAAAATTCACCGTTTGGGAAAGCAAACTAAGATTTTGCGCGAATCCGGCACAATATCTGATCGCTATGACAAATAATAGTTAAAAGTGCAAGTAATGCACGTGGAGACAAATGTCATCTTTGGATTATTCATGCGTTTCCTTCGGCCGACTGCCACATAATTACAACCTTACTAGTTAATATAATCTGCCCCTACAAATTAATTTATACATAATGGATAGGAAGGAACTGACCTTGTATTGTTGTCAACGATCGCGGGCATTGGGCAATTGAAAAAGGAAAAAAGTAGGGCGTTTAAATAGATAGCAAAATCTCGATAATTAAGTTGAGATAAAGTAGAATTTTTTTTTTTTTAAGAATAACAAAAGTTAATCTCATTAACATAATTATTATATAATTATATAGTATAAAACGTGTTGTTGGGTCACCGAGTTGGGCCTGGTCAGATATCTAGGCTCGAGGTTGATCTCGGCCCATATTGTCACAATGTGTTCTAGAAGCTTCTTTTTAGATGATATCTAAGAAGGGTAAAATGGTCTATTTGTATCTATATTTAAAGTAGAAGATCTTCAAGATAGCGACAAGTATTTTAGTTGATCATAATCTACCGAATCTATGATACTTACAAAAGATGAAGCCTACAAAAGATCACGGTGATGAGATCTTGCCAAGAGGAGATAAGGTTATCTTGTATTTGAATTTAAAGCAGGCTTAAGGGGTACGACATTAGCCATCCCCATGGACTATAAATAGAGACAGTTCTAAAGAAGAGCCTAAGTTCAATTATTGGCAACAAACCCTTTTTATTTATTTTTCTTATAGTGAAACCCTACCAACCCAATAAAGGACATAGCCTTCAATTAAGGTGAACTACGCTTAATTCTTGTGTTCTTGCTATTATTGTTTGTCTTCCCTGCTTTATTTACTTCGTTCAAGAGTGATTATCTCAGTGAGAAATTTGAGAGAATCTTGTTAGACGAGTTTTTCCCGTCAACAATTGGTGCTAGAAGAAGAGCCAAAGAATTTTCTAGCCTTTTTTCCAAAAAAAATTCTCTTAGTTGTTCCAATGGCGAGAACACGTACTGAAGTAAATAACCAAAATTGTCGTTGTGGTCAAAACAATAAGAATAATGATGTTGTTGCTAGAGGTGGAAGATAGGATCCACCTCCACCTCCTTCGACCAACCATGAAAATATGATGCCTCTACTTGAGGATGCCTTTCCCAACCCGAATATGACCTTATAGGCTTAAATTGGGACACTAACACAAAATTATGTGCAATTTATATAATCCTGTTAGCAAATGGAGAATGTCTTGAATAATTTTGCTCGGCCTATAGGCAATAATAATGGTCCCCCACTAGCCCCAAGAGATGAAGTAAATCTGTAGAAAAGGATAGGTGAGTCTGACGACGTCTTGTCACACCAGGCACGAGCATCCAGATCACAGAGAAGCAAACAAAGGAAGGGCACAGAGAAGACGTGCAACCTGAGAAGTTACATGGGATAACTAGAATCGTGAAGGGTTACCACCTTTGGCACCAAGACAGGGAGCTCCTTCAAGTTTGGTGAATAATGAGAGGAACTGAGGCCGAGGACAAGAAGACCTTAGAAATCGGATGGAGGCTTGGTAGGTAGGAAGCCAAGATATCGATAGGTTAGTGGTAAGTCTTCAAGAACATTTCAGACTAATAGAAAGAGTCAACAGGTGGGAGGCAAGGTAGGGTTATCAGGCCATTAATCTTAATAACTTAGATGGAAAGAAGAGTGATGGCCAAACCCTTGCCACTCAAACTCAAGCTGCCAAATATTCCCTTTTTATAGGAAGGGAGACCTTGATGATCATGCTCAGCTTTTCCATTTTCACATGAGCCTCCACAGGGCCCCAGACACAATAAGGTGTCAAGCTTTTGATGCAACACTCAGTGGACTAGCCAGGCAGTGATTCAGGAATTTAAGACCACAAACCATCTCATGTTGGTGAGACTTATATACGGCCTTTATCGCCTAATTCATAGGAAGAAGATTGTAGCAAACACCCTAAGAAAGGCTTCAGGTAGTTAAGCAAGGGCCCACTAAGTCCTTAAAGTCTTTTGTCGATCGTTATATTGGGGAAATGGGTCTCGGTGGAGAATTGTTTAAAAGATGCCACCTTGACATTAGTCCTTGACTATTTGCAACAAAGAGCTTTTAATGTTTGCTACACAAAAAACCACTAGTGACATGGCCTAAGTTTTTAACACAGGCTCAAAAAGTACATAACCGCTGAAGAAGTGTCTTGACTATTTGAGAAGCCGAGGTGCCTTATTATCCTCCAATGCAAGGAGCACCAATAGGTTAGCAATCAGCCCAACAAGCGCATAATTAGAATGGAGGAAAGAATAGTAGACAAAGGAAGAATTGAAACAATAAAAATAATAATCAGAATTATCCTCCACCAGCACCTACACCGAACTTACCAGCTTTACTTATAGCTCAGCCAGCACAGGCACCAGATAGGGGGAATAAAAGGTTAAGGCATCCTTATCAGAGTTATGAAACGTATACTGAGCTTAATTCAAAAATTGAGGAAATTTATAACCAGGTGTAGAATCATAACATACTGAGAAAGCTAATCCTGATAAGGAAGGACCCTACCAAAAGAAACCAAAATAAGCACTGTAGGTTTCGTGGGTAGGTCGATCATAACATTGCAGACTATACCAACCAAAAGGATGAAATAGAAGATATCATCAGAAGAGGATATCTACGAGAGTATATTAGAGAAAATTGTTTACGCAGGGTATGTGTGGCGTCCGACGTGGGCCCCACCTCAAGCCTCCATAGGACCCACCTTGCGGGGCCCTCAGACTTATGGCTCTTTGGTACTCGAGATGGAAATAAGAACCTCTTAAGGGAGGTTTGAGGTTCGAATCTGAGGGACGCGAAAGAAATCCCTGAGGGGCCAGAGGGCCCTAGAGGGGACAATACGGATGAGTGGGCGGCACGAGAACGGTTCACCAATAAGAGCCACAAGTCAGAGGGCCCCGCAAGGTGGGTCCTACGGAGGCTTGAGGTGGGGCCTGCACCAGACGCCACAATAAAACGCGTGTTTTATTGTGGCGTCCGGCGCGGGCCCCCACCTCAAGCCTCCATA
>CAMOHE010051795.1:5726-56532 GCA_946598075.1 Artocarpus hirsutus | reverse complement strand
GATGCCATATCAGAGATCGGGTTGTGTAGTGAACAACCTTGGGGGCAGGTCCCGAAACCCAGTTGGGCCACTACGGTGGTGAGTTATGTATGGTTTGCCCAAGAAAGAAAAAACGGTATTCTTTCTGGTTGATTTATTTGAATTATTTTTGGAAGATTATATTTTATTGAATTTCTTATTTAATTATCTATTTGTTGATGGTTCCAGTTCGTTTCTACATGTTTATCTGATTTTAAGAAATTTCTTTTAAAGTTGAATAATTTCTAAATATAGTCCTACTGAGCCTTTCGCTCACATTTTATCTGTTTTAAAATCTTAACCCTAGGTGGATATCAGCATAGGATTGGAGAGGAGTCCGCTGACCGGACTTACGATCTGTAGAAGAACTTGGTAGGTTAAATTACAATTCAAGGCATGTAAGATTTTTAACCTTCTTTGCTTTCGGACTGTGGTTGTATCATAATATTGTCAGTACCATATGTGTGTGTACAATATGTGGGCCAGTGGGACTCATACGCGTTCTACCCTATAATTAATTATTATAATGTTATTTCTCGTTGTTTAATTATTATGATGATTCATTTTATTCCTTTAACTTATTCTATTCAAACGATTTTCAAATTATCACATTTTTACTTATAAATTTAATTCTAAAACCTTGTTTTTTTTTAACTAAATTTTCATCTGTTTAACTTAATTAAATCTCCACATCACCTCCCGTACTTTGGGGCGTGACAAATCTATTATGCATCTTCCTCCCAATAGGGAAAGGGAAAAAAGTTTGTGGAGCATAACTAAAAACGAAGTTTGATCCTAAAGTTAATCATGAGTGTAGAGCAATTTTGATGAAAAAAGTCCTTAGCAAAAGGTCAACAGGAGAAAGAATAAAAGTTATATTTGACGAAAAAGGCCAACTAAAGGGTGATGCTAGAGATAAATTACATAGTTGGATTAGAGTTTTTAGTCAAGAGCACTTTTCAATATGGATACAAGATTAAAGAACTAAAAACATGGAACTAAAAAAAGATCTTATTTGAAGAGAGATCGATGCAGCTTTCATTGTTAAGAAATGGTGTAGAAAAAAGCTTTGAGTATTTGTGGAAACCTATTGTAGGTGTTTAGGCCCAACCCCCATGTCACTTTTGTAGAGCCCTACTATGACGTTCTGGATTTTGATCTTAGTGTATTTGAGTGGCCTTCTATGGTAGTACACTCCTACCCTAATATATATAAGATGATGATTGGGGGTAAATTTTTGAAGTATAGACATTTCGAAAAATTCAAGCGAATATCGCAAAATGCAAAAGATATAAGAAAACAAAATAAACATGGCTCAAGAGTATGCCAATATAGGTATAGATAATTGGGGTAGAAATTGGTAGTTTAATATCCTACTCATATTACATATATTAATGATTTCATTATTAATGTTTTAGTGTTTACTTACCTAGCAAAATGGATGCAAGTTCTAGAGATGGATGAGCGGTTGACAAAAGAGGAGCTATGGTTGAATTCCCGTCAATATCCTAATGGACAATTCAATGATCCATCATGTGCAAAAATTGGCCAATTGATAGCAAGTTTATTAAGCTCAAATCCTTGAATTGTACTTTTACATTCTTGAAACATATTAATAGACAACTTAATTTGTTATTATTTAATCTACAAGATGAGTACATGGAGCAGCAAACTCAAGGGACTGTGGTATCCATCGAGCCCAAAGAACATAAAGAATATAGACTCTTTTTTGATGATCTAATTAATGTTTAGCTTTTGCTTGCTGCGGTTGGAAAGGTATGGATGGAGAGCCTTCCAACTGATATGGTCCATGGAAGAATGCTAGGCAATGAAAGCATTCGCATTAGCATTATTATTGTTAAAAAACAATACACAGCAGAGTTTTAAAAAATTTTAAATTAAAGTCTTTTTCAAATAACAAATTTGACATGCTACATACATAAATTAATAAAAGATCTTACATACCTCTTTTGTATTCTAAAGTTTGCAGAAAAACTATATAGAGACATTCCAGAAGAGCCTCAACTAACTGGCCTTCCTTGCTATTCTCTTTCCACGATCGGAGTGCGGGTGGTCGCATGTCGTACAGTCTTCCTACAGTAACTCTCCTTCTAATCACTTGAGAATACTTAGAGCTAAGGTTCTTGATGTTAAACAACAGGTCTCTAGGAGTTTTAGTGTTTCTTTCACTAAAATACTCACTCTTTGCTTCTCAAATGATATGAATAACAATGAAAAATCAAACTCCTTTTATAGTGGTTGGATCTGGGATTAGTCCTATTAGATTAGGCTTCAAAATTCAAGTCTAGATCAACTTCTGACTGACAAACGTGTAAATGCATTTTATGATTTACCTGCCATGGTCAACCTTACCCTATGTACCATGGTTGACCACGCCATCATGATACAAGAGTTCGAATCAAATTCGACTCCTCAAGTTGAATTGATTAATCCAATCTTAACCAATTGGATAACTTCCATCTTATTTGACCTGGATATCTTTAATACGGCCTCAATTTAAATTCAAATAACTCAATAGAAAAGTTATCTAATTAAAATAGTGATATACAAATAAACCCATACAATAAAATACTATCCAAATAATTCAACTTACTTATCTTGAATTAATTCAACCAATAAACTAACAAGAATTATTAATTCTACTCAACTCAAATTTTAGCAAATCTAATAATTAACACAAGTCATCAATATGTAAGAAAAACACACTGTATCATTATAGGAATTATTATAACCTAGCAAAAAGGACCCAATGGACATATATAGATCAAGCTCTTATAGTTATAAAATAACATATCCTGGATACATATTTTATAATTTTCAACTCTAACGCTATTCCACTAAGAGCTTAGAGCTACACTCTCAAACTATATAAAATTAAAAAGCTTCAATAAGCTAATCGTCCATGACATATCATAATGTGTAACATCCCTATAGGATATTCATAATCGGCTTAAGGATAAATTCTGTTTTATCCTCTTGATTATTTTTATTTTATGTTCTATTATCTCATCATTGAAATACTTACTTTTCATAAACAGTATACTATATGGTTGCACGTGTGTATCTAAAGAGTTGAGCGCTTCAATTTTCTAATTACAAGATAATGCCTATAAGAGAATATTATTAACCCTACAAAAAGAGCTATAGATTCCATATATATAAGTAACAAGTCTGCGTGAATCAAGAGTCATGTTTTCAACGTACTGGTATGTATACCATCATCAAATCAGGATGTTACCCTTTGGTACATTAAAAGACATAAGTTGAATATAGGCCCCTTACTCATTTTAGGATTAAGACACAACACATATGATTGTCTAAAGTGAATTGAATAAATAAACGGAATTATTAATCAAGTCAATTCAACTTTTTGTCTCGATTCAATACACCGTCATCTATGACAATATACAAATTTTCTACTTGCGAAGCCCTACACCGATGACTAAGACAAGTCATCTCATCTTTCATTAGGGATGTAGGTAACATAATAATCTTAATATGAATAAAGCGCTCAACTTTATTCTCTTGATTGCGGATCTTATCATTTAGACAATCACCTTTAAGATTCATATCTTCTTCATAATCTATCCATTATATGTACGATCTTAAAAGTTTAGACTGATGCTCTTAAGCTTTTGTTTGCTTATCATACATTGAATGAAAATGAACATAAAAAGGACAATATTTGTTATATGAATAATAAATTTATTGATCAAATGTCTCTAAAAACATTACATCATTTAGTCCTTAGGACATCTAGTCTAACAATCTCCCACTTGCCTTAAGTGAGTAACTATGACATGTCTCGCATCCTCATAGCCTCTACATGCTTCTCGAAAACTCTCATTATTAGTGTCTTCATGGAAGGATTAGCTATATTGTCCTCGGACATGATCTTGCACACTACAACATATCCACCCTTAACAAAGTCTTTTATCATATGATACTTTTGATGAATATGCTTACTGTTCTTATGAAATATTGGTTTTTAGCATTAGTTATCGCTGTAGTGTTATCACAATACAACGATACCACCCTATCCATACTAGAAACTACCTCAAGATCCCCAAGGAACTTATGGAGCTAGCCAACTTCTTTCGAAGCTTCATTGGTTGCCACATACTTGGCCTCTATCGTTGAATCCAAAGTGTAATCTTGCTTGACACTTCTCTAAACAATGACACCTCTTCCCATAGTAAACACAAAACTAGAAGTCAATCTTCATGAATCCAAATAGGATTGGAAATCCAAATTAGTGTATCCAAGAGGTGTTAGATCCTCACTAGAATACACTAGTATATAACCTTTAGTCCTTCTCAGGTACTTGAAAATATGCTTAATCACAACCTAATGACTTGGTCTTGGATCCGACTAAATCAATTTACTATCCCGACCACATAATGAATGTCCGGTCATGTGCAAACTATAGCAGATATGAGACTACTCACTGCCAAAGCATAAGGCACCTTCTTCATGTACTCTCTTTCTTGCAAAATTAGACTATTTATATTCTTACATGATGTTGCCATACCTCCTTGATAGTCTCATACTTTGCCAACTAATTACTGATTGAATGCATAACAAAATTATTAATCTAAGTAAAAATCTTTGAATTGTATACTTCCCAACTATCTTACAATTATCCATAGATGGTAGCCTTCCTATCCATAGGTCGTTTTGATATGCCTAAAACATAACCCCATATCTTTTTATCCTTCAAAAAACTTCATCACATAACTCCAATAAAAATATTTTTTTCCATCTAACTACACACTAATAGCTCAAAGAGAATCATCTCGATACGATATTGTGCAGACTGTACAGTCAAAAATGGTATGGTGTGCGGACAACACTGGTGGTCTAATACGGTGTATGAATAGTTTGGTTGGTCTGGCTTGTAACACCCCTTACAGTCGCCAGAAGGAATTTTTTTTCTTGTTAAACGTAATAATTACCGATAAGAAGTCCATAACAATTAATAACATTTAGACAATAATTCCAAGAAATACCATTTTCTAATACTACTTATCGAATATATTTCTCCATTCTTGGTTAGCCTAATGAAACACCAAAGGCGTTTTGCTAACTGGTCACTCGCCAAATACTTAATTTACTAAAATAAAGCATCTAACATAATATAAGCTCACATAGACTTTTAAATATTCTTAGATTCTATAGAAAATACTAACATCTAACTAACATTAGTTATGATGAAATAAATAGCAGAGTGTAGTTTCTATAAAATAAAACTAAGAATTCATCACAAATAGAAATATATCTTAAACAAAAAAAAAAAGAAGTGAGGAATCTAATAAATTAAATATTGTGTGAGTTTTAAATTTCCTTTCATGATGTGATTACCTTTTCAATCCAACACTCCTTGTACATAAGCCCGTCTCCCTTCTCCTTCCTATTCAACTTGCCTTTTACCTTTGTCTGCAACATGATATAAACTAAATAAGTATAAGCTTAGTAAGTACACTTCCTTATCTTACATTATAAAACATTTCATTAAGCTTTGAATAAGAACATAATCTTAACATAATAGCGCATTTTCTTATATAACATATCTTTTCTTTATTTTCATATTAAACATGGTTCATCTTATCTTTGAGGGTCCTAGTGTTGCATCATTAGCATAGAAGTCATGAGAGAAATGAGGTAACTAATCCCAATCCAAACATAACAAGTACACCTTGTAGGACAGTCCACCTAGCAGAACAAACATGAATATGGGGTGTGCAAAGTATTATGTGATACATATATACAAATATGTAAGCTTTTGATAAATTATGTCATAAAGCATCCATTAAGCATTCTTATTGTAACAAGAGTGTCATAACAAAAGAGTATTTTAATAAAAACTTAAAAATCATCATAAAACATATTTTCAACATTTTTTTGATAAACTTTCATGTTGCAGGGGAGAACGTACTTACCTAACTTGCTAGCTTATTAAACTTTACTTAGGTTACGTAGTTACGGTTCTCGATGTGCTCACTTTTTAGAGTATTCATGTCAACCATTTACATAATACATGAAATTATTATCCATATTAAAAATATCATTCACTAAAGCATTACACCATCCTTTACCATTCCTAATGAAATCAAACAACATTGAGTCACAAACATGCACTTAGAGTCAAGAAACATAAAGGTAAAAAGTTTGACCTTTAAACACTTAGAGAAATTAACCTCAGCATATATGAATGATAAAACTATAAGACCTCTTCCATATTATTAATGACATGTAAAGGCATCACCCAAATTTTCAACTCTTGAAAATATTAATTTCAATTAATTTCTGAATTTTCAAAAATAACCTAACAAAAGTGCCAATCACAAAATCTATTCAACCATCAAGCATTCCTCAATTCACACATAATTAGAAGATGACAATTTTTAGGAATAAAGTTAATATATATGTATAATTCTTCAAATTCTCACCCGCCATAAAAATGTCATTTCATAATTTAAATGAATTTCCTAAATCATGCAAAAAAATCTACTAGCACACTTTTGGCAATAAGAAGGTCCTACTAAAAATATCATTTTGAATAAAATATACAATAAAACAATTCATAAAACTTACGACACATATTTGACACATAATAGCATAATGTATCTAAACAATTAGAATCAAATAATATTAGACTAATTCAGAACATACGTTTAAACTTAGAGACAATATTAACTTTAGACATGTAAGACAGTGAACACTTTTTAATCAAAACTTTCTATAAAATCAAATATAATTGATATGCTCCTAGAATTTTTTTGTAGCATGATAACATGTGAATTAATATTTTTGAAAAAAATCATGAAAAATACAATTAAGATATAATTTTCTATTTTTCAAAATTTGTAGAACATATTAGACAGATATTGAAAATTACAGAGTACTCGTTGATCAACAAATGTTATCTCAATATATATACATGATATGAAGCTGAAAATTCACACACTCATAGCTAACACGTGAGCAATGATATTCAAATTTTAAAGACTTTTATAATTTCATTTAATAATTAAAATGAATTTTATAAAGTACACTTTAAAATCTACCAATATAAAATAATTAGCAAACAGTACTTATTCAAAATTTCATATTAATTAAAATATGTTTAATGAAAATTTGTGAAAATTTCAAGATGATTTTAACGTATAAATGCATGTCATATCCAAAAATTACAGTGAAATAAAATCATACAAACTCATATCACCAGGGATTTATCGGACAAGAAAACCCTAAAATTGTAAGGGCTTACTTACATGGTTGTTACTTAACTATATAATCTTAAACATAAGCATATCTTATTGTAAAAATACTAAGTTTTATGGAATAGTTTTTTTCTAAAGCAAAGCTTAATAATGATTTCTTAAAATATTTCCTCTAAAGTAATAATGCTTAACTACAAAATTTTAACTTAGATATATTTTAAAAACTTTTCTAAAATCAAACTTTATGACTTCTTACTAGAAATTTCTGTATATTTGTTGTAGTTTTTGCTGTACCATTTTATATTATTTAAAATCTTCTAAATCAAGATTGTATGATCATAACCTTGGCTTCTAAAACATATTTGTGCAACTTCATTGACTTATTAATGCATACATAATTTCGTAAAATAAAATGCATTTAATTTCATAAAATAAAAATGCACAAAATTTCGTAAAAAATGTAGAAATATATTACATTAATACAAGTGGTATTCATTCCTATCTCCATCATTTATCTGCAGCTCGCCACTGCCTATCAAGTGTTGCTGGCAAGTTTCTTACGTATAGCATAAATATAATTGAATGAGCTTTCGCTCAACAAGTAGGAAATTTGACTCACAAAATATATTTGAAAACTATTTAATAAAACATTAATGAATATTTTATGCTTGTTTATTGACTTGTTTTATATTGATTTATGTAAGTTTCAACTTACCTTACTGGTTGGGCTCGAGTGATCATATCAACTACAAGTGATCCTTGGGAAGTTAAGGGTCACGAGGTCCCCAATGACACACGAGATCATAAACTATAGTGAACCAAGTCAAAGCCTCCTCATAAGTCGAGAAGCGTTGGCATGACACCTTTAACTTATTTTATTTGTTTTACTTATCTTATTATTTGTATGCAATATGACATGTTATTACATAAGATCACAAATTCAAAAATCATAAATCATAAACATGTCTAATTGAAGGTGTGTAAGTAGTAAAATTTAATACAATATACCTCGCTTACTCCACATGACATAATCATATCATAACAACACGTGGCATGACTTAAACATAAAAAATCATACTCATAACATAACACAACATAGCATATCATGATGTGACATAAATGACATGGCATAACATAGTATGCTATGACATAATTTAGCATAATTCCACCTATCATACATAGCATGGCATAACATGTCACTGATCATGTGTTTCATAATTTTTATAAAAACATGTAAACATTTTATTTCAAAACTATTCATAATATAGGCGAGACTCCTGTTTACTTGGATTATTAGCTAAGTGGCTCTAGTTGTATCTTTTTTATTCTACAGTCCTAACAACCCCCTCAAAAATGGTCCTAAAAGGACCATGGATGGCTACAAATATTTCTTGGAGATTTCCAATCACTAGAAAAGTCATTCTGGACTTTATTACTTTGGTCTATCAGCCTCGATCTACATGCACTAGGGAAAATTTTTAACAAAGTAGAATTAGCATGAATGGAGGGCACAATAACGTTTAGAATGTCCAAAAAAGTCAAGAAGTGGACTCGGATCATCGATTGGAGGTTGGGATCACAAAATCTAATGCTTGCTAGAGACTAGCCACCTACGGTGGCATGTAAGGGCACATGCGGTGGCTCCGGTGATCAGACAGTGGCATCATTTTCTTTCTTGAGAGTTTTTGGCCTTTAAATTCACTATTATGGTCACTTTTACCAAATTTAGCCTCTAACATAATAGATAAGGTTCACGATTTCAAAGGAAAAACAGCGACACAAACCTTGATGTTTTGGTAGTGGTGACCTGAAACTAGTTGAGGGCTTTTGTTTATCATGTCCTGCTAGTTGTTTCCCCCCGTGGTGCTCCTTAAGGCTGTGTGAATGACAAACTCGAGCTCTTCATAGCAACATTAAAGGGTGAAAAGAAAACTCCAATAAACGGTGGGTGAAATAAAATAAGGGTTACATTCCCTGTTGAATTCTAATTCTAGAGGCATCGGTGGGTCTTTCATTGCCTCGTGAATGCCAAAATGATGTGGCTCATGATAGTTATCGACAGTGCTCCTTATTCTCTAGCAATCGATGGCCTTTTGGTGAAATTGTTTTAGGGCATTTGCTTGCCATGATCTTTTAAATGGTTTACCTCAAATAATTTGAATTAAGCCAGCCAAAATCGACAAGATCGAGGATCACTATAGTTATTGGTGGAGGCTTTTATGAAACTTCGTTGTTGGGACATTGGGCCATGAAATTGATGGAGGCATTTTGCTTCGGGTCATGCTCTAAATCTTTTGGCATCGATGGTGTACATCAACGCCACCACAAACGGAAGAATTGAATCGCAATTCACTTGTGAAAATGGTTAGTTCTAGTTGAAAATGATTGAAAAAAGTGATGCCATTCTCTTTAGTTCTGGTTGAAATTGATTAAAAAAAGTGATGTCATTCTCTTTGTCACATCGATCTAAGTCAGTGGGCATTGAAATCATGTTAATTGGTGCTCAAGAAATAGAGAAATCTCACTAGAAATAGAGTGAATTTCTGCAGCTTTGACTGACGATTATGCACTACTCTAGTAGAGCTACGATGACATAAACTTTATGCTCACCATTTTTGAATCATGATGTTGAGTTGTTGATTACTATCGATTTAAATTGACATCCTTTATAATCATTGTAAGTTCAAAATTCCTTTTATCAATTGATCTCAATTCAAATATTATAATTGAGATTCTTATAAAGGCCACTACTTTGACCCATACGTAAAATTATTGAATTATAAAAGCTTAGTTTAGCACACTAAATCTTTATTTTTAATTACCTTAGTGTGCTATCATAACATCATATATTGATATATGTTTCATACATAAAGTGCATAAAATTTGTATAATTATAAAATTATTTATTACTAAAGTCTTATTGTTGTTAAGACTTCCTAAATTCGTGTTAATATAGAAATTTTATAATTATAAATCGTGATTACATTGCGATTTAGACTTCTAAATTCCCAAGAGTTATTGAGGATTTCTAACCTTAAACTAAATTCTTATATTTCTTCCTAGCACTTAATGGTATTGTATATTATCGATTTTAATCTAATTACAGAGTCATAGAATTTTAGCTGCAACTTAATAAATCTTTATGCATAATTAATTATTTGGGTTTCCTAGGTAACCCTTAACTTGATTAGATGAATTCTCTCATAAACATTTCTCGTAATTCTTATCGAAACTTTAACTTATAAGCTCTAAACTTATATTTTCTTATGAATTTAATGGCATAGGTATAGAAAAATTCTTAATTAATTATACTTATCAATTCCTAGATTTTTCTTATGTGTTACACATTTTTAATAGTCGTCTAATATGCGTTCGAAATACCACAAGCATGTGCAAAAGGCAAATTAGACAATGGCTTTTACTAAAAACTTTCATCTTAAGGATACATTAGTTGACAATTTTTACAAAAACCGTCACGTAATGTGTTAATTTAATGGTAGTTTTTTCACAAACCATCGTTAAAAGCCTTGAAAATTAAAAAAAAAATACTTTCGCTAAAAGAATTTCTTCTCAAAGAATAATTTCTACTATTATTCACAAATTTACATCCTCTTCTTTGATAAAATTGATTTATATCTAATATAGAAAAAATACAGAATGATTCCCACATTGTATATAATAAATATGCACGTAACACAAATACTTTAAAAATTATGCTAAAGTTTTTCTACAAAATATAACAAAAAATACTTAATCAAATATAAAGGAAGACTTAAAATTTGGAAAAAAAAATAAATTCAAATCAAGGAAACCTCAAAATATTCTAAATGTACCGAAATTTCGGTGCTTAAGCATAGGTAACAGTGAGTCATGGTGTTGGAGATGGTTTGAGGATGAGTCATGACGTCAGATACAAGGGCCGAGGGAGTAAGGAGTAGAAGAGATGAAAGAGAAAGTGGGAAGATAGAAGGAATTTACAGAAAGAATTAGAAAGTGACAAAGAAATAGTTAAGAGTTGAGGAAGATAGAGATAGAGAGAACTTAAAGAGAGAATAGAGGATTTAAGAGAAAAATTTTAGAGCTTGTAAATTTGATAGAGTGGAATAGAAGTAGGTGTTTGAAATTTAAGAAGAAGATGAGAAACTTTACAATTTTTTGTTAATTGAATGAGAGGGAAAAAATCCATTTTTTTTAGTCATTGACATTAGACGACATTTACCGTCATCTAATCTAGCACATTAAATGACAGTTTTTTGAAAACAGTCTAACTCTTGTACATTAGATGAAGGTTTTTTAAAAACCGTCATCCAATGCACATGTAGAAATCTTCAAAACATGAAAATTTCTATCCCATATTTTTTTAACACATAAGACGATGTTTTTTTTATAAAACGTCATAAAATAAACGTCGCCTAGTCTCCTATTTGTAGCAGTGTTAACATGTAACTGTATCACTTTATGCTGAAATCATGTGATTTAGAGCCTATTGTGCAGCTTATTCTTTGTAAGTTTGTACCATTAATATTTATTTTTATTTCATGTTCTTCAATCAAATAGGAATCACAACTTTAAGAGATATAACTACAAAACGTAACTAGATATGTACATAGATCTTTACTTTTAGCTTTCCATGGTGCAGTTCCTTCTTGCTCCTTGTGATCCAAAACTTCATTGAAACTTCATTGAACTCCGTAATCATCCTCTGATTAGTTCATATTTAACTAAACAAGAAAATCAAACCATAAGTCTAGGGTTTTAGACATATACCTTCAAAATCTTTTGTGGACTCTAAGTACTTGGATCTACCTTTACTTGAATAGTGATATCTTTGAGTTTGTTAAGGAGAAAATCAAGAAGGAAATGGAGAAGAGAGCCACGGTTTGAGCAGGAGGGAGGATTTCAAGCTCTTGGTGGAAAGAGAAGGTGAGAAATGAAATGAAGGAGGCTATGATTGAAAGTGTGCACCTTAAACTATTTAAATAAGTTATTCTTGGAGGGCATTTTTGGAACAATGTTTGGGTCAGGAATTCTACGTACATGCCACATAGGAGGGAGAAAGAGAGAAAAAGTGAGGTGGAGGAGAGAGAAAATAATGGAAGCTTCCTGTTGGTGGCTACAAAAGGACTTGCATGTGTCATAAGTTGCCCCTTTTGGCCATATAAAATATTTTGTCCCTTTGTTGCATGGATCTCCTTCGGTCTAAAGATTCTACATTTCCCATTATTCTTGTGTCCTTTCCACATTGAATCTCAACCGTCCGTCTTATCTTCCAATTGATCTCCAACCTTGATCAAACTTATGTCTCTTCCAATTAATTTCATAAGAATCATCTTTATGTCCACCGTCGATCTTGTCATCTCTAATGTCTATATGTGATTAACTTAAACTTGATTTATATCATCGTTGAGCATAATGAGACTAAAATATGCCATTGATCAAACATGTCGTAAATCTACATTGTCAACCAATAACACATCTAAAATGAATCTTAATTTTTGATACCTGCTTAATAAAATTAATGTTTGCTAAATTGACCTTGTTGAAGTCAGTTTACACAAATTTCAGCATGACATAATTGGAACTTTATTTAAGTCTGGTAATTCACTACTTTTAACTTATATTATAACATGCTGCACAATAGTAATCCTTCGCAGGATTTTCCAACTTTTAAACTGGCTTGGAATTTCCCAATGAGTTGGGTGTCCAAATTTAAATCGTCAAAGAATCTTCTGACTCTAAATCATGGATATTGACATCACTGATCGTTAGATATAGTAGTATGTTATCACACCACCTAGATAATTCATACTGACACACACTACATTAGAAAATTGTAATTTTCTCCTTAGGATTTTCTTGTATTTTACACTTCAGGCAACTTCGGATTTATTCCACAAAATTGAATTTTACATTAAAAGTTAGCTTTATAAAATCCAATTTAATAAACCATAATTCAAATTAAACCATTATTTTGAAATATTCCAATTAAACTCAAGAACTACTCTCATTAACATATTAAATATAATTCCGACCAAACTATTGTTGACAATAGGATGCCAACTAAAAATAGATTTCCCAACAATTATAATATCTCTGTTTTAAAAAATGATTTTGTAATATACTAAAACTATAGAAAACGTCGCCTAAAAATGTTCTTAAAATAGTACAAATCATATCATAATGTTATATATTAGGACATTTTCATTATATTTTATTCTTCTTCATTGTTCCATCTTCTATTCTCACACGAAGTCAATTAAGATTCCACCAAAGCTTGATTAGCAATTTTTTTGCCAGTTAATCTCTATTACTCTACGTCTTCCTTTTTATGGGAACTTTCCATGCGCGTAAAATATATAATCGATATAGAACATGCGAAAAAACATTAATAAACTATAACTTATTATAGTTTTAAATTCTTTCTAATGGTAATGATAATGTTATGAGTGTAATTATCTTTCTAAAAATATGAATATAGGCATTGTATTAATATATAAATAATAACGGAAATGTTTTTTGAAAGATAATACAATAATTTATTTTTGTCAACTAAATAAGATTCCAATTTACAACCAAACATAGTTGTTGGGGGTATGCTCGGCACCCCTTGCCAAGGGTTCACCTTGGTTGTCTGACCACCTTGCTTGGACAGAAAGTCATTCTTGGAGCTTACATAACTCCTCGTTGATTGGCACACTTTCTTGAGATGGTCCTCGGGGCCTCTTTTGATTGCCACTCAAGATTTCACCTCCCTACGAAAAACGTGTGCTTGGGACGAACGGATATAGCCTAAAGCTAGGTAAACAATGCATTCTCAAGGCCACCACATGGCCTCATTATAGCCCCTAGATGAAGGGTTGTCCACGTTTTGGGATTGTTACACTTGTCACCTACCACCCTGACACCATCGTACGGAGCACCCGGTTCAAGGGTCAAACCCATTTTACACCCGATCCAAGTGATGAGCTATAAATAGGAGCATTTACTCCACCATAAAGGTAAGTGAACTCTCTTATACATAACTCTAGTCTCATTCTCGATCGAACGAGTACTTGACTTACGCTTGGAGAGCCTTTGATTAGCACTACATCGGTGTCCCCTTGACCTCTGAGGCATTCCCTCTTCTTGCAGTTCCCATCCAATGTTAGAAAATGAGTACGTAGTGAAGTTTTAAAAATTTTAAATTAGAATATTTTTCAAAACACAAGTTTAAAATGCTATATATATAAAATAATGACAGATCTTACTAACTTCTTTAATGAACCAAAAAGCAGTAGCAATCTATGAAGAGAAAAATGCCCTAAAAGAGCCTTAACCACCTAGTTTTCTTTGTTTTTTTCTATCCATGATCGGAGTGTGGGTGGTCACATGACGTATAGCTTTTCCTCTAGTGACTCTTCTTTCAACCACTTAAGAAGACATAGAGCTAAGATTATTAATGTTGGACAATAGCCTCAAGGAGTTTCAGAGTTTTTCAAACTACTAGAATACTCATTATTTGCTTCTCAAATGATTTAAATGACAAAGAAAACTCACCCCCTATTTATAATGGTCGAATTTGAAGTTAAACCTTATTAGATTAAGTCTCAAAATTCAAGTTTGGATTTTCTTATGAAAAACATGTCAAAAAGACGTATATAGATTATCGCACGATCGGCAAGTTGATTTGGGAGATCAGCGTACTGAACTTACTCCATTAGCAAGTAGAATTTTCCCATCGGCTTGCTGAACTTACGATAATCTTGTACCTGGAAATATCTTATTTTCCACCTAGGAATCTTAGATAGAGCCTCAGTTTTAATTCAAATAACCCAATAAGAATTTAGTTGATTAAAACAGTCATATACTAATAATCCTATAGATAATAAAATATTATCCAAATAATTAGACATGTTTGTTTTGAATTAATTTATAAAATTAATTCAATCGATAAACTAACATAAATTATTAAATCCAATCTTATCAAATTTTAGCCAGTATAATAATTTAACATAAGTCACCAACATGTAGGAAAAAATATGTTGTATCGTTACAAGATTTATTATGAGCTAGCAAAGGAGACTTGATAGACATATAAAGTTCAAGGTCCTATAATTATAAAATACAATATCCTAGATACATATTTTATAATTATCAACTCTTATGCTACTCTACTAAAAGCTTAGAGTTGCACTTTCAAATCATATAAAATGACAAAGCTTCAACAAGCTAACCGTCCATGACATATCATAATGTATCACATCCCTATAGGATATTCATAGTCAGTCTAAGGATAAATTCTTTTTTACCTCCTCGATTATTTTTATCTTATGTTCTATTATCACACAATTGGAATACTTACTATTCATAAATAATATACCATTCGGTTGCACCTATGTATCTAAATGGTTGAGTGCTCTAGTCTTTCAATTACAGGATAATGCATATAAGAGAATATCATTAACTCTACAAAAATAGCTATGGATTCCATATCCATGAATAATGAGTGTACGTGAATCGAGAGTCATGACTCCAATGTATTGGCATACGACCATCATTAAGTCAGGATGTCACCCTATGGTACATCAAAAGACACAAGTTAAGAATACGAGCCCATTATTCATTTCAGGATTAAGACAAAGTATATATGATTATCATCTAAAGTGAATCGGTTTGCACAAACAGAATTATTAATGAAATCAATGTAACTTTTATGTCCTGATCCAATATATCATCACCTATGACAATGTACCAATATTTCTACTCATAAAGTCCTACTCTGATGATCAAGATAAGCCATCTCTTGTTAGGGATGTTAACAACATAACAATCTTAGCATTAATAAAGTACGTACCCAACTTTATTTCCTCGATTATAGATCTTATGATTTAGGCCATCACTTTTAAGATTCATGTCTTTCACATAATTTTTCCATTATATGCATGATTCTTAAAGGTTTATATTCTTCATCTTAGAATTTTGTTTGCTTATTATATATTCAATAGAATTGAATATAAATAGGACAATATTTGGTATATGAATAATAAATAAACTCTTTATTGATAAAGTGTCTCTAAAAACATATTATAATATTTTACTCTTTAGAGTACTATGTCTAACAATCTCCCACTTGTACTAAGTAAGTAAATATGACATATCTTACATCCCCATAGCCTCCATAAGCTTCTTGAAAACTCTCGTAGTTAGTGTCTTCATGAAAGGATCAGCTAAATTGTCCTCAAATGTGATTTTGCATCCTATAACATGCCCAGCCTCAACAAAGTCCTTTATCGCATGATACTTTCGATGAATATGCTTACTCTTCTTATGAAACCTTAGTTCCTTAGCATTAGCTATTGCTACAGTGTTATCACAATGCAGTAATATTATCTCATCTATACCAAGAACTACCTCAAAATCCCCAAGGAACTTATGGAGTCATACTGCTTCTTTCAAAGTATCATTAGCTGCCACATACTCAGCCTCCATCTTTGAACCCTGAGTGAAATATTGCTTGACACTTCTCTAAACAATGGTACCGTTGCCCAAGTAAACAAAAACCATAAGTCAATCATCTCAAATCTAGATAGGATTGGAAATCCAAATTAGTGTATCCTTGAGTTGTTAGATCCTCACCTGAAGACATAAGCATGGACCTTCTAGTCCTTCTTAGGTATTTGAAAATAAGCTTGACCACAATCCAACGGGTCGGTCTAGATCCAACTAAAATCAACTTACTATCTCAACCGCAAAACAAATATCTAGTCGTGTGTAAAGGATAGCATACATGAAACTACCCGCTACCGAAGCATGAGGCACCTTCTTTATGTATTTTCTTTCTTCATCAGACTTTGATAATTCTTTCTTAGAAAGAGTAATTCTAGACTAGATGGTTGCCCACCTTTTGTAGAATTTTGCATTGCATACTTCTTGAGAATTTTATCTATGTATCCAGCTTGGGATAAAGCTATCATTTTGTTCTTTTATCCCAAAAGATCTAGATGCTGAGAACATAATTAGCTTCACCCAAGTGTTTCATGTCAATCTACTTGGTCAACCGTAATTTAACCAATGATTATGCCTAAACGTCATTGTCAATTAGCCGAATGTCATCAACATAGAGTAGTAGAAAAACTACCTTCCCATCTTTAATGTGTTTGTAAACACATGGTTTGTCCATGTTTTATTAAACCTATAAGTCTTGATCATCTAATCAAATCTTATGTTCTAAGAACGAGAAGCTTGCTTAAGTCCATAAATTGACTTTAGCAGCTTACCGACCTTGCCCTCTTGGCCCTTAGCCTTGAACCCATTTGGTTGCACCATATATATATGGACTCATCAAGATAGCTATTTAGAAAGGCCGTCTTGACATCCATTTGTCAAATCTCATAGTCGAGAGCAATAGTTATGGAGAAGAGATTGCAGATGGACTTAAGCATGGCTACAAGCGAAAAGGTTTTCTCGTAATTGATTCCTTCTTTTTTGTATGTATCCCTTAGCTGCCAATCTAGCCTTATAGGTTTTGACTTTCCCTTCTGTTCCTCTCTTACTCTTATAGATTTACTTACACCCTATAGGTTTCACCCTTTCAAGAAGATCCATAAGTTCCTAGACTCGATTAGTCTCCATAGACTTTATCTCAGTGTTCATGGCTTCTATTCAAAACTTTGAATTAACATCCTCCATAGCCTCTACATAAGTCTAAGGATGCCTATAATGTTCAACTGATTCAGCTAAGTAGGCTTCACTATTGAACATATACCTCTCGAGTTGACGCCCGATCCTCCCACCATGTCGAAGCCCCTTAGGTTATTGTTCGATTAGTTTTTCTACATTGATTGGATTGGTTTCAACTAGAACCCCTAGAGTGATCAAATCACTCACTAACTCCTCAAATACTACTTTACTTCTAGGCTTAAAGTCATTCATATAACTTTCCTCAAGGAATGTTGCATTCGTTCAAGCTAGGAGTTTATTTTCTTTTAGGTTATAGATATAACCCCCTTTAGTCCCTTTTGTATATCCTACAAACACACAAACTTTCGAATGTGCTTCCAACTTGTTTACTTCCTTATATAGGACATGAGCCGAACATCCCCATATACGAATATGGTTTAAGGATGTCTTCCTACCCATCCGTAAATCGTGAGGAGCTTTAGGAGCCGATTTTAAAGGCATATTGTTCAAAAGATAACAAGCAGTTGGTAGTACATATCCCTAAAAGGATAAAGGTAATGTCGAATAACTTATCATGGACCTAACCATATCCAACAAACTCCTATTCCTTCTCTCAACTATGTCATTCTGCTACAGAGTGTCCAACACAATCAAATAGGATAAAATCCCATTCTCTAAAAAGTATCTCAAGAATTCATCGGAGAGGTATTTACCACCTAGATCGGATTGAAGTGTCTTTATGGGTTTACCTAATTGCTTTTCCACTTCAGCTTGGAGCTCCTTGAACTTGTCAAAAGTTTCACTTTTTTGATGCATTAGGTATACATACCCATATTTAGAGTAATCATCAATAACAGTGATGAAGTACTTGAACCCTCTACGTGCCCTAATGTTCATAGGACCACAAACATCGCTATGCACAAGTTTAGAAACCCTTTGGCCCTATTGCCCTTAGAACCAAATGGTCTTTTAGTCATTTTGCCCTCCAAACAAGACTCACATTGTAGTGTTGATTCCAACTTTAACTAACTTAAAGGCCCATCCCTTACTAACCTTTGAATCCTATTCAGGCTAATATGACCTAATCGCAAATGCCTAAGATAAGTTTTATTAGAATGAGAAGTCTTAGGTCTTTTAGAGTTATTATCATTAATCTCAATGTTAAGTGGTATGCCCATCTTAGGTTTGATGAAATAGAGATTGTTTTGCATCCACCTATTATAGAAAAAAAAAATTTGCTTTTACAAATCACTACTTTGTTATTAAAAGATACTAGGTAGGAGTTTTTAAATAAATAAGCTATAGATATTAAATTCATTTTAAGTCTAGGAACATAAAAACAATCATTCAAACTAAAATCCTATAAGTATCAAAGTAAAGATGAACGCCTTCCACTCTTTAGCCAACACCAAGGATCCATTGACCATCTGTAACGTGAAGTCCTCATGCAGTGGACTTCTCATTTCCATCAACCCCTACAGAGAAATACAAACATGATTAGTTGCTCCAGAATCTACGACCTAAGTGTCACTTAATTCCTCAACTAAACAAGTTTCAATAACTGAAAGTTTACACTTACCTTATTGGAAAACGAAGTCCTTGCAATTCTTCTTGATGTGGCCAACAATCCCACAGAAAAAGCACTTTAGCTTCTTCGATTTCTTCTTTTTCTTCTTCTTATCCTTGCCTTTTGCCAAGATAGAAGACTTTCTGTTCTTAGCCCTCTACTTTTTTCCATTCCCAAGGTTAGGATTGGAACTAGATGCAGATGCTAAGTTAGCCTCACTATCAACAGGAGTTTCCCTGATCAAAATTTTGAACTCTTATAACTTCTTCATCAACTCAATCAAGGTCATATCCTATCTATTGCTTAAATTATATAAAGCTCTAAATAGGATGAACTCCTTTGATAGAGTCTTAAAGACCATAGCCATCTATGACTCAACATCGATATCGACTCCATAGGTTTGAGCCTCAACAAGGTAACCAATGACCAACATCATATACTTCTTTATAGGAGTCCCTAGTATTTGTTTGCAATTTAAAAGTTTCCGAAGTGCCCTTGCCATTTTGTTAAGGCTTGGCCTCTAAACATGTCTTCAAGATTATCCAAGATCTGTTTTGCAGTCTTATAATCTTCATGTTGAGCCTGTAGCACGTTATTCATGCTAGACATAACATAACAGTAAGCCTAATCATTGGCATCTTTCTAAAGACCATACGCTTGGATTTACTCATTTATGGAATCCCCAATAGGTTCGGGAGGACACAGTGTTGTTAACATAAATTTTAATTTCTCAAAGGATAAGACGATATTTAGGTTTTATTTCTAATTTTTATAATTCTCGACAATTAACATGTTCTTATCGAGTATCAATAATAAAGCATTTTCAGACATTTTAATCAATAATAAAGCTTCATATACCAAATATAACCAAACATTCTACAACAGTTTAGTAAGATAACATAATCAACTAAACATACAATTGTGTTTTATGTATCAAAACCTTACAACTATAATTCCCAACTCAGAATCCAACAAGCTACCTAAGGGAGACTTGCTAAATTCATTTAGGAACACAAATCCCATTCGATTAATATATGCCATCCAAGACCAGTCTGATCTACCCCTTTGGAGATCCAACCCGGTATATGATGAAATCTCTTTCTAGGGGTTGGAACTACCATGTGCTACCTATAGACTAATTATGGAGGCCATAGGTCCTTTGTTCGAAAACCTTCTCCCACTCAATATTTTAAAAGTCACGGGTTTATATTAACATGTATCAACAATTTTTAATAAGCAGCACTCCCTATTCTACATAGCATGTTATCAACATATATGACAAATCATATTATAATGCAAACAAGCAAAGCAATGTGTAAAGCCACAAGCAAAATAATCAATAAATAGCTGTAATATTATTGTTCCATCCTAGTGAAAAGAAAATAAAGATTACAAACATCAATCGAAACATATTATCGATTCTTCATCTTGTATCTTCAAGTTGTATCCTTCTTCATGGGGTTTCCATCTTTAATTCTTCAATCCCTCATTGATTAAAAAGTTTATTTTTCTAGTCATCATAAAATTTCATGTTTCTCAGAATTGTCTCAAAAGTAAAATAAAAAACTACACCAAAAAATGTACCTTTTTTGAAAAACATTTTTCCCTGCTACCAACTACCTAACTAGAAGTTCGACTTGTCGGTCTACGATCATTGGCCTGCCGACCAAGTTGAAGTCACATTTTTCTATCAAATAGTTTTTAAGTAATTTTTTGGTTTTATTGTCAATAATTTAAAAACATAAAAAATTTATAAACACGAAAAAACAATGGAACTCCTATCATCTACATCTTCTAGATTTGTCTTCACTTTTAATGATTATTTAATTACAAAATTTTACAAATTTAAAATTAAAATAATAATGCTCAAAGGTGATAATAGACCGTCATCTAATTACATAAAAAACCTAAATACACATGCTAACTTCTAAGGAACCATAACTGGCACAAATTAATTAATTAATTAATAATTAAAAAACTTTGATCAACCATAATTAATTAAACATTCACCATATAATCTTATAACAGTATTAAATTATATAGAAACCCTAGAGTGCCAACTCTCTAAAAAATCAAATTCAAGCATAGGAAAGAATAATACTACATAATTCATGTATATAGCATGATCATAAATGCAAAATTCAACGTAAAAACTAGTATCTGATTACAATTATTGAAAAACTAGTATGCAGCGAAATTTTAAAAAATTTTAAATTAGTGAATTTTCTAAAACAGAAGTTTGACACACAAAATATATAAATTAATGACAGATGTTATTAACCTTTTTTGTGAACTGAAGAGCAGTAGTAATCTATGAAGAGAAGAATGTCCAAAAAGAGCCTCAACCAACTGGTCTTCATTGCTATTCTTTATCCATGATTGTAGTGCGGGTGGTCACAAGTTGTATAGCTTTTCCTCTGGTGACTCTCCTTCCAACCTCTTTAAAAGACCTAGAGCTAAGGTTCTTGATGTTGAACAATAGCCATCAAGGAGTTTTAGAGTTTCTCAAACTAGAGTACTCATTCTTTGCTTCTTAAATGATCTGAATAACAAAGAAAACTCACCTTTTTAAAATGGTTGAATTTAGGGTTAAACCTTATCAGATTGGGCCTTAAAATAAGTCTAGATGAACTTCTTATGAAAAATACGTCAAAAATGCATATACAAATTATCGCTCAATTGACAAGCTGATTTAGGAGATTGGCTTGCTAAACTTACTCTATCGACAAGTCGAAGTTTCCCATCGGCCTGTTGAACTTACGATAATCTTGTACTATGAGAATATCTTATTTTCCACTTGAGAAACTTAGATAAAGCCTCAGTTTTAATTCAAATAACTCAATAAAGAAGTTATCTAATTACAACAGTCAAATACAAATAATCCTATGTAAAACAAAATATTTTCCAAATAATTAAACATGTTTATCTTGAATTAATTTACAAAATTAATTCAACTGATAAACTAACCTGAATTATTAAATCCAATCTTATCGAATTTTAGCCAATATAACAATTTAACATAAGTCACTAATATGTAGGAAAAACATGCTGTATCGTTACAGGATTTATAATGAGCTAGCAAAGGAAACCTTATAAAATAATTATTAATTTAACATAAGTCACTAATATGTAGAAAAACATGTCGTATCATTACAAGATTTATTATGAGCTAGCAAAGGAGACCCGATGGACATATATATACTTTGAGCTCTGATAATTATAAAATACAATATCTCAGATACATATTTTATAATTATCAACTCTAATTCTACTCCATTAAAAGCTTAGAGCTACACTTTTGAACTATATAAAATTACAAAGCTTCAATAAGCTAACCGTCCAAGACATATAATAATGTGTTACATTCCTATAGGATATTCATAATCGGCTTAAGGATAAATTCTGTTTTACATTCCTGATTATTTTTATCTTATATTCCATTATCACACCATTGGACTACTTTCTATCTATTGATAGTATACTATTCAGTTACACCTATATATCTAGATCATTGGTTGCTCCAGTCTTCCAATTATAGGATAATGCATATAAGATAATATCATTAACTTTACAAAAAGAGCTATGGATTCCTTATCTATAAATAATAAGTCTACGTGAATTAAGAGTCATGTCTCCAACGTACCAATATGTGTACCATCATTAAGTCAAGATGTCGGCCTTTGGTATATCAAAAGACATAAGTAAAAAATACGGGCCCATTATTCATTTCAAGATTAAGACATGGCATATATGATTGTCTAAAGTGAATCGATTTACACAAACAAAATTATTAACCAAATCAATTCGACTTTTATGTCTTGATCCAAAACATCGTCACCTATGACAATACGCCAATGTTTCTACTTGTGGAGTTCCACTCTGATGATTAAGACAAGCCATCTCCTGTTAAAGATGTAAACAACATAACAATCTTATCATGAATAAAGCACCCAACTTTATTCCCTTGATCGCGGATCTCATGATTTGGACCATCACCTTTAAGATTCATGTCTTTCGCATAATCTATCCACCATTTGCATGATTCTTAAAGGTTTAAACCAACAATCTTAAACTTTTATTTGCTTATTATATATTGAACAAAAATGAACATAAAGAGGGCAACATTTGGTATATGAATAATAAATAAACTCTTTATTGATAAAATGTCTCCAAAAATGTATTACAATATTTTACTCCTTAGGGCACTGTGTCTAACACCCACAAACCCGAGATGAGAGGACACGTGGTTTGACCATCATGCCCAGCCACATGTAGTGTTGATTGATGGCAAGGCATCAACATTTTGGCGCTAGAAGGAAGTCCCATGCCTTAACAGCAATTCCATTAACATGACAACAAGAGGACACACTTAGGATGATGTTCCTTTGCAAGAGGGATCAAGGAACAGCCAAAACCAAAACCTAGGTAGACCTCACTTGGCTCAGTTCTAGTCAGGTGGGTAGGCCAATGCGGGTAAAATAGCTCCAACTATTGAGGACACAATCTAAGAACTAACCACAATAGCACATCTCCTTATGGAGCAAATGACACATTAGTAAGCATGATAACAACAACCCTTTGTGCTCCTTTTGCTAACTTCGGAAAACTAGGCAGGTGGTCAAGTAGGGCCAAGGGGCAGGCCCTATTAAGAAGGAAACTCCAAGCATGTCAGAACTCAAGCTTCTAAGAGTGCCTCCGAAGTAACCACTTAATGCATAATGGTTGGCTCGAGGCTCGAGATGGTCATGGTTGTTCCCCATAAGATTCCCAGGATTCAGTCTTCGATAAGCATGGGAACCAAGGCATTCGCCTTCCTAAAGACTAACCAGAAGCTCAAGGCAATAATAGGTAGAAGGTGGAGCCTCATACTGGGTGAAGCTACCCGAAGATACTAATAGCCAACAGCTATGTGACCTACAGCAATAGATCGACTAGATCAAGAACAACCGGTATGGGTCAACAAGGGTGGCATGCCTGACCTGTCCTTTACCGGTGTGATCATGAGGGCTCCTATGTTGAACAAGTTCAAGGTGCCACAAATAAAAGCATATGATGGAATGATGAATGCCAACGAGCACCTAGAACTTTACAGGGACCATATGATGTTGTAGAACACTAATGACGTAGCGATGTACAAGGCGTTCTCATTAGCATTGACCGGCTTTACTCCATAGTGATTTATGCTCATCGAGCGAGGACAATGAGCTTTTTTAGGTTGCTCTTCGAAGCATTTTTAAGTCAAGAAGGAAGGAGGTTACCCATCTCTACACTATGAAGCAAGGGGACGGAGAAGTGAGGAATTATATCAACCACTTCACCTGAGCAGCTTTGGACGTAAGTCATGTCAAGCATGAGACTCTTAAACATGCCTTTCTTAAGGGGTTACTGCTTTGGCTATTTGCTCTAGAACAGCTAAGCAACTTTTCCTAGTTGCTCACTTATGCTCAAAAACATGCGGACACATAGACTATATGAAGAGTCGTCGAAAAGGAAAAGGGAGTAAGAAAGGAAAGAAGAACTAGTAGGACCCGTTTGATCAAGGCGGAGCCAACCATAGCAAGAAGCCAACGACTGATAAGCCAAGGGTTCCCACTAGGAAGTTTCAAAGCTACACACCTTTAGTCGCCACTATAGATGAGGAGTTGAACTAAGTGAGTAACCACAATCTACTGGTTAAACCACTACCTCTGAAAGAAACATGACCAAAATAAGATCAAAACAAGTACTACAACTTTCACAAGGACATCAAACACAATGCACAAGATTGCATTTAGCCAAAGGAGCAAATCGAGAAGCTTGTCTGACACTGACACCTTAGAGAGCTTGTTAAACGAGTTCTCACCCCTAGAAACAATGCTAAGAGAAAATACCAACCATCTAAGGATATTAAAGGCTGATGAATGCCCTAGACCCATCAAACATTATGTGGATGATCTTTGGTGGGCCAATTACTAAGGATACCACTAATGGTCGACAAGCCTATGCCTAAGAAGCTTGCCTAGTTGAGAGAAGAGATCTGATAAAGATGTCTAAGCATGAAAACAAGATATGACAATAGGAAGACATTGGTATTACCTTTATCGAGGAGGAGGCATATAGGCTCATCTACCCACACAACAACACCCTAGTGTGTGAACTTCAAATTGGAAACCATGTAGTCCAATGGGCACTGATCGACAAGGTTAGCTCTACAGATATCTTGTTCAAATAGGCCTTTGACAAGTTGAAGATTAGCAATGCGGTGTTCGTCCTAGTACAAACCCCCTTATATGGCTTCTTGAGAGAATGTGTCGAGTAATGAGCAAGATTTGTTTGCTAGTCCCCTTTGGCGAAGGCAGTGCTTGAGTCACTTAGCTGGTCGAATTTCTGGTGGACGAGAAATCCTCCCAACACAACATTATCATCGAAAGACCAACTCTTAAAGCCTTGAAAGCCATGGTTTTTACCTACTATCTTGCCATGAAGTTCCTATCAAGAATAGAGTCAGAGTGATAAGGTTGAAGCAAAAGGACTATAGGTACTACTTTGTCAAGGCAGTGAAAGAAGCAACTACTTAACAAATGAACATCTCGGCCATTTACAAAGTGGACGAGATTGTGTTCTCTGCTAAGTAGGGAGCAAAGATGTCGTTCGACCTAGACCTATGGCATTGTGAGGAAGAAGTATGAGCATCGTTTATAGAGGACCTCCTCCTATTTCACTTGGACCTTAAGCATCCCGACTGAGTGGTTATGATCAAGTCTCAACTAAAGCTAAGATCTGAGCATACCTAGAGAAATTCCAAAAAAAATATCAAGACGTGTTTGCCTAATCCCATGAGGACATGCCTAGGATTGATTCGAGCGTTATCAGCCATCATCTAAATGTGAACCTCAAGCATAAAACCATCATTTAGAAAAGGAGAGCCTTTAACCCACAAAGGTATGCTGCCATAAACAAGGAGGTCTAGAAATTGCTCAAGGTTGGGTTTATCTAAGAGGTCACTTATCATGAGTGGTAAAGAACCTAGTCCTTGTCAAAAAGCCAACGGTAAATGGAAGGTCAATATTGACTTTATAGACTTAAACAAAGCTTGCTCAAATAATGCTTCTCCCTACCATGTATTAACCATGTAGTAGATGTAATTATTGACTATGAGTTGCTGAGTTTCATGGCTGCATATTCATGGTACAACTAGATCTAAGTGGTTGAGGAAAACCAAATTAAGACCAACTTCATGATCGATCAGAGGCTACTGTGCTATGTTGTTATGTTATTTGGGCTAAAGAATACTAGGGCCACATATCAACGCCTATTGAACAAAATGTTTGCTCAACAGATTGGGAAAACAGTGGAAATATACGTAGATAACATGCTCGTGAAATTAGTCCAAGCAACCGATCACATTACTGATTTCTGAGACAGCTTCAATGTCTTTTATATGTACAAGATGAGGCTCAAACTGGCCAAATATGCATTCAAAGTGGAATCTAAGTAGTTCGTCACATTCATGGTCAACCATCGCAGCATCAAAGTAAACGCAGCCAAGGCCCAAGCAGTTGCAACATATGCTCACCTTGCACAATCAAGGAAGTCCAAAAGCTCATCAGATAGATTGTTACTTTGTCAAGATTTGTCTCTTAGTCTACCGACAAATGCCAATGTTTTTTCAGGCACTAAAGGGTAGGTTTGAGTTAAGTAGAGTATGAAAAAGCATTCCAAACCCTTAAAAGATACCTAGCAACACCTCTGCTCCTATCCAAACCTCTACCGAGGGAAATATTTTATGCCTATTTAGCAGTATCTTAGAAGGCGGTAAGCTTGGTCTTAGTCTAGGAAGAAGAAAAGATCTAGAAGCCTATCTACTATACTAGCAAAGCCTTCCAAGGGGCCGAAGAAGGATACTCGCCATTGGAAAACTGGCATTGGCCCTTATTATCTTTGCTTAAAAGCTCTGGCCATACTTTTAGGGGCACACCATCTGAGTCTTGACCAAGTACCCTTTACGCCAAGTCCTCTAAAACCTAGAAATTTGTAGTTCGATGGCCAAGTGGTTTGTTGAGCTTTGGGCATTCGAAATCCAATTTGTGCCCTAGATGGCCATCAAAGCACAAGTCTTGGCTGACTTTATAGCCAAGTTCATAGGGGTTGACCAGGCCACCCCCTTAACTGAGAAAGTGCCCGGGGAAGACCTTGACCCTTTTCTTAGTAGTAATATAAGTGGACATGAGCTTGAGTGGAAATTATTTATAGATAGATTATATAGGATAAACGACGTACTCGTCTTTGTCGGCCTAGAAGGTTACAAAACCAATTATGCACTTTGTTTGATTTCAAGGCGTCCAACAATAAGGCTGAATATGAAGGGCTAATAGCTAGTCTTAGAATTACACAGGAGCTCAGAGTGGAGAACATTTTCATTCACAGCGATTCTATGTTCATGTTCTAGCAAATGATTGGTGGATTCCAAGCCCCAAATGAATGCATGATGGCATATTTGAATGAAGTTAAGGCCCTACTCAGACGATTCAAGAGCTTTCAGTCACACAAATTCCTAGAGTTGAGAATACCAAACTCAATGTTCTTGCTCTACTAGCTTTAGGACTTGAAGACTACAATTTGACATCAATACCTATCGAGAGGCTAGCCATGCCGAGCATCCAAAAAAGTAAAATCTATGAATGAGGCTCCTGAATAACCCAAAACCTAGATAGACCTGATCATCCGATACCTAACCACAACTAAACTAACTAGGGACCAAGAATAAGCTAGTGCATCTGCAACAGCTTGGCTTGCTATTCGTTGATCAAGGGAAGACTCTACCGATGCGGTACACAACACCCTACCAGAGATGTGTTGGACCATCGAAAGCCAAGTATCTCATGAAGGAAATCCATAGCGGGTTGTGCGGCAAGAACATGGACGGATGTTCCTTATCCCTTAAGTGCCTCTGCTAAGAGTACTATTGGATGACCATGGATTAAGATTGCAAAGATTATATTTGTAAGTACTTCAAAAGCCAGCAGTTTTCTTGAGCAATAGCATGACAACCTAACCATTCAATTCGTTCGCATATGCTTGGCCCTTCGCCAAATAGGCCATCGATCCTATAGGATCTCTCCCCGTGGCCTAATCATAGTTTAAGTATTACATAGTGGCCAACGATTACCCTTCGAAATGGGTACAGGTCGAGCCCTATACTAACATCATCGAGGCTCAGTGCACAACTTTATCTAGAAGAACATAATTTTCCAATACAGTACCCCATGCACCATAGTCACAGACAACACCAAGCAACTTGAAGCAATGAGCCTTCTAAGGACGTATGAGTAAGTTGGCATCAAGAAGGTCTTTTTTCACTAGGATACCCCTAGAGTAATGGACAAGTTAAGGCTGTCAACAAAACTATCAAGGATAACATAAAGAAGAAGTTGGAAGGCTTCAAAGGCGCCTAGATAGATGAGCTTCCAAAGGTCTTTTGGGCATACTACACGATTGTTCAGACTACCACAAGGCAAACTCCTTTCTCCCTAGTTTATAGAGTTGAAGTAGTAATCCCGGTAAAGGTTGGCTTGCCGAAACATAGAGTGGAACACTATTACGAGCAGAAGAATGTCAAGCTCATGATGGCTATACTCAATTTGGTGGAAGAGAAACAAGATATTGCTTACATCTAAATAGCTGCTTGGAACCAAATTGTGGCATGATATTATAACAAGCGAGTCCTACAAAAGTGCTTTAAACTTGGGGACCCAGTTTTGAAGAAAGTGATTATCTAGTAGCCTAAGCTTGGATCTTTTGGGCCTAAATGGGATGGACTATTTAGAGTTGTCGGCATTGTTTGATTAGGAGCATACAAGATTGCTGATATTAAAGGAAGCATGGTCACCCACCCATGGAATACTAAGAGCCTAAGAGATGCTACTGCTAATTCATGAACCAGACCCTTTTTTGACCTCTGGTCTTGGCAACTATTCTTTTTGCAAGGTGTCTGTAAATATTTACCAACCATGGTAGTAAATTCAGAATGTACATCAAATAGAGATCAATGAATGAAGACACTTCCAAGAATTCTCTTTGAAAAATGAAACAAAAAAAATGGACTGAGACAATAACATGGGCTAGCAGCTCGAGCTCATGCCATTTCAACTCCCAACTAGGGAGGCCACTAAATCTCAACTAGGGGCCACTTTAACTTCCAACTAGGGGCTGGTTGGCATAAAATCTGACCATAGGCAAACTTGAAATACACGTGTACCAGTCCAATGAAATTTAAAAATACCTAACTTGGGGACATTAGGTCCCGGCTGACTCGGGAACAAAACTCCCGACCATAACTAGACTTGTAGAATTCCTAAAGGATTAAACAAGCTTGGAAGGCGTACAGGGGTATAATGTCGTACAGGAGTATAATGTCATCATACCCCAAATTTGAGCAAAATATGCTTAAAAAGAACAGAGCATGCTTAAAAAAATAATAATAATAGAAAGATGATAAACATAAAGCAATTCAAACAACTCAATATTTAGGAAAATTTGAATGTTATATAAATAGTTGTCTAGGAGAGGTACAATAACAGGGCACCTTCTATACCCAAGCACAAAAAAAAAAAAAAAAAAAAAAGACAGAAAGTAGAAGAGAGCAAGAACCCTAAGCGTCAGGCTAAGTGTTGTCTTTAGTGTCCTCAATGTTAAATGAACAACAGCTTGGACCGTGTTCTGCTCCTGCCCATCATCATCTTGCTCAGCCAGGGCTGGGGTCTCTTCCTCATTGTCATCTTCCTCCTCGCCTCTACCCTCCTTTTCATGGTCACCAACGTGCGACCAGTCAAAGGTGGACTCCTTAGGATGCTTCGTTAGGATGTAGTCTTGCAAGTCCTTCAACTCGAGGAAATAATAGTCGAAGAACTCTTTTGTGCCTTTGAAGTTCTCCACTGCCTAGTGCGTTGCCTCGGCTAGGCTGCTCAGTAGCTCCTCCCTAAGGAACCTCTGGTGCTTAGCCCTAGCAACTTGGGCTATTTCTTATGCACCCAAAAGGTTAGCCCGAGCCCTCTAAACTTCTTTTTGGGCCTCATTAACCCCCTCTTTGGCTGCCTTAAACTCCGTCTTAACCTATGCTAGCTTGTTAGTGCTATCCTTTAGCTTGTCCTCAACCTCAGCAGTCTTTTAGGTGCCTTTGTTAGCCCTATCTTACTGCACCTTAACTTGTTGCTTGCCCTTGAGGTCGACAACCTTGAAGGACGCATAAGCCTGCTAAGTTTGACATTAGTAAAACCAAATGAGAATGACCGTACAAGGAAAAGAAGCTTCAAACCTATGATGAAACCCATTTGAACTAAGTGCTAGAAGGCCGACTCATAGCACTCCCGGTAATACTATGCCGAAAAGAGCTTAAGAACTCCTCTAGGGGCACCAGATTGTCAAAGTACTCGACTACAAATAGGCATAGAGGATATCAGGTCTTCCTCGGCCGATCAGTTGGTGGAACTATAGGTGGTTGGGGTGGAGGAATGTTTTGACTTGTTGAATCCCCCTAATGAGATACCAGCCTAAGCTATTGGGTGCTCAAGGGAGCAATGACATCAGGCTGCTTGGCTCGCTTGGATGTTTTTATACTGCTTCCAGCCTTGGCCTTGCCCTTGCCTTGGTCTCGAAGCTTCATTATTCGTAGCCTTTCTTCCCTAGACAGTTGGCAAGATAGCATGTCTATAAAATGAGAGAAACAGTCAAAGGATGCTCTAAAAAATATAAACAGAAGCAAAAGATTAGTCTTTGAGTCAAACCTCCAACCCAGAGCAGGCCTGTTGGGTAAATCTATCTTATAACGTCCTCGAGGTCCTTATCAATGTTGGATAGCCCTAGACTGGAGGAACCACTATGAGAGTCTTCAGATTAGATGATGATGGCACCCCCGCCTACTGCTTGGGTCGAGACAAACGTGACCCAAGGACATCAACAATCGCTTGTTGAGCTACTATCACTTGCTCGACCACTTAAACAAACAGGACATCGTCATGTATGGGATTGGTTGAGCTAGAACCCCTAAACTAGCCATAATTTGCAAAGTTCATCTTGCATAACAAAAAGGCCTATTGTCGGAGAGGATTGAGCTTCCTTAGCAAATCTAACAGGTTGCCTGATTGCCCTTGATTCTCACGCTCTCTTTGACCACAAATGGCCCTACTCAAACTTCATCGGCATGACCTAATCAGTAAGAACCCTCTCTCCTAGCCAAGATATCACCTTTCACTAGTGTAGAACCACTTAAACTTCCACAGGTTATCCAAGTTGAGGTTGCCAAGGGTGAATTCCTTAAAGAATCCAATGAAATAATACAACCCCACCTGCCGTAGGAGCTTTTTCATTTCAACCATCTACTTAAAGGCTTCCCATAGCATCTCAAAAGTATAACTGTACATCCATAGCATGTATATACCGATCAACGAGTGACAGTAGTTTGGGTTCAGCTACGTGGGGCATACATTTAAATAGTTGAGGGCTCAGTGCATAAACGGGTGCATTAGAAGACGTAATCCTACTTAGAAAAACTCAGCATACATAATGATGCACCCCTTTGGCAGTTTAACGGAGGAGTCCCCCAGCCTTGAGTAGGATCAAGATTACATCATTGGGAATCTCGCACTCCCAAAGAAGAGAGTCCAGGCAAGTTTGGGTCGTTGTTGAAGTGTACCTGATGGTAGAAGACTATCCAGCTCGATGCACTCGATCGACCACTACTCCATGGACCCTTGTTCCAAAGGCGTCGACACTTCCTCCTTTTCCTTAGTATTGTCACCTCCTTCATCCCATATTCTCTCCTCAGCGCTGCCAGCCCTCTCAATACTAACTTCACTAATGATGGGCCGTTTTGATGTTGTCCTAGCCCGAGGAGCTCAACCCACTCATAGTGGCCGCCAAGTGGGCTCGCTCTTGTTTGGTCAACTGAAATATGCCCGTGGTGGTGGCTCCGATGTGTGGGCCTTTCCCCTACATTGTTGGGTTAGGATAGTTCCCTCCAAAAGGTCCAAGAATTCTTGCTCAGGGGCAATCCCATGCCCCAAGTTCAGGATTTAGGCCAACCGAGCCACCCTTTCTTGCTTGGTTGCCTTCCTACTATTTCCTCTCTCTACAAGGCTCGATTGGTCAGACTTAGTATCCTCATCCAAAGATGCTAACTAACTAGTTCTAGGAATCGCTATGTTTGGGTATTACCTATCCAAGTTCAAAGTAAGCAAAGTTTTTCAAGTTTGTAAGTTGAGTTCTACTCGACAACTATATATTAGCTTTAAGAAATTCATAAGAAAAGTAAACATAATGAGAGGGGGCTCCCCCCCCTATTTATAATCAAAGGCAAACATGGAATACAAAGAGGTGCAATGATTACACTCATTAGGGAAGCAGCCAATACCAACCTAACATGTGTCAGCCGAGCTTGACAGATTGCCTCAAAGGTCCTTTAGGATCCCGTGATCTCGAGCACGTATATCCGAGGACCATGTCAACTAACCAACCCCATTTGGGTAGAGTGCAACTTGGGCGAGCACCGACCAGGTGCACTAGGGGCTATTTTTAGGAGTATGTTCAGCCCCCCTTGCCAAGAAACTTACCTCGGTTGTCCGACCACCTTGCTAGGATAGAATGTCATTCTTAGAGCTTATACAACTCCTTCGTTGATTGGTGCACTTTCACGACGTGGTCCCTAGGGTCTCCTTTGACCGTTACTCAAGATGTTGCCTCCTTGGGAAAATGTGTACTCAGGACGAATAGATATAGCCTGAAGCCAAGTAAATAACCCATTCCCGAGGCCACCACATGGCCTCATTACATGTCACAACCCGCCTTTTCGGGTTATGATTAAAATCTTTTTCTTACTTACTTAGGGGCAAAAATTAAGAGAACTTTTTTTTTTTTTTCCAAACTGGATAAATATTTCACATACTTTTTTTTTTCCAAACTGGATAAATATTTCACATACTATAATTTTTGGAAACTTCCAAAATACTTTCACAATCTTGTATTTACATAAACATTCTTACTTTACAACATTTTTCTGTTCAAACTCTTCTTTTCAAAATAACTTTTAATACACATAGCGGAAACAATCATTAGCGAACTCCATACCCGATCTGCACACATCATCCGTCCGCCAGCTCATCGTTAGAATTTATTCTGACCTTCTCGTCGGAATACCTACAACATAAAATACTTGATGAGCTAACGCCCAGTAAGTCCCATAAATCCCACATGGGCAATTAAATGAATGCATGATTCGATTATGCTTTCTTATGAACTTTCCTTATCTTCATCGTTTCTTATCTTCCATTAGGGCCCAAGTGTTCGTACCATTGCGCAATTTCATTAGGGTCTACGTAACACCGTGACCATATTTTATCCTTTAAACTCCCCTTACTTCGGGAGTCGGTACGACACTTTTCTTAACTTTTGGTGACATTTTACTAGTTCTTTTTAATATGGTTGTCATACCAGACATGAAATGATATTCACATGCTATCCATAAAACATAAGTTCGTATGCATTGTAGAGTACCCACAAGTACCTATTTCATAAACATGCATGTTTTCATGATCATGTACACAAGTACACCATATATCGCATGTAACAATACATAACATGATATACATTCAGGTATTTTAATCATATACACACAGGTACGTACCATTGCGCAATTTCATTAGGGTCTACGTAACACCGTGACCATATTTTATCCTTTAAACTCCCCTTACTTCGGGAGTCGGTACGACACTTTTCTTAACTTTTGGTGACATTTTACCAGTTCTACCAGACATGAAATGATATTCACATGCTATCCATAAAACATAAGTTCGTATGCTTTGTAGAGTACCCACAAGTACCTATTTCATAAACATGCATGTTTTCATGATCATGTACACAAGTACACCATATATCGCATGTAACAATACATAACATGATATACACTTAGGTATTTTAATCGTATACACACAGGTACTGAATCTATATCTTTAGGTATTCATTTCATAGCAACAAACAAGTTCACATTGGAATTTATACCCTAATATGCATATTCTCGCATTCTACACCTACCATCTCATGCTGTAGGTGGGAAGGGTACTTACTTGCTTTTGTGCACTGTAAAATCAACTTTGATCTTCGGTCTCCTAGACTCCTAGGATCCTGTTGGCCAATTATGAAACTTATTAGCCAATTTCAATACGTTTCGTCACAAAACGTTTATTACGTAATTGTTCGAGTTGTATAACTATACATAACTCTATAAATACTAATTTTCTTATTTATCTCAAATTCTACCCTATCGTCATTTACGAAGAGTGAAAATCTTCCTAATCGCTTTCTTTTCTTACTTAAGGCCCTTCTAGAGTCTTTTGGGTTATTCGAGCAAAAATGACGATTTTGCCCTCCGTGGCCCTACCGACCTATTTGAGCTCGGTTCCGTTCTTTTAATAAAAATGGCCACACATTAATTTCAAAATAATGACCTAGTGGCTCACATCCCTTTATTTGACACTTAAGCCCCATTTTCATAAAACTTTACGGTTTAGCCCATAAACAGAAAATTGTGACAATTTTGCCCCTGGGGCTAAAATTTTCTGTTTACATCAAAAATTCTTATTTTTTATGAGAAAAATTTTTGCTTGAAGTACCATACCTCAGATCATTTTGAAAAATGACGTTTTTGTCATTTTACCAAATTTTCACTTTTAACAAATTCTTGAAAATTTGAAAACTCACAAACGGTTGAGTTTTTCGACGAACCGTTTACAATGTCTAATAGTTTCATCGAGATCTAAAACTTTCATGTTTTAACTTTTCCTAAAATCTCACTGTACAGGGGTGTTTTCGGCTATTTTTCATTTCTGCCGAGAAAGAAAGTTTTCTTTCAATTTAGTCCCTTGGACGTTTTTGTCAAATTTCTTTTCAAAATTTCAAATCTATCCCTGTAGAGTCTATTCCATGCCTTACTCAGGTCATCTTCGTGCTCAAACCTCATTTTTACACAATTTAACCATAAACTTGCAAAAACATGATTTTATGCAAAAATTGCCATTTTGCACCTTAAATCAGAATTTCATCATCTAACCAAGTCATTCATCATATTCACACACAATTCCATCAAATATAAGCTTAAGAGCTCATATGGGTTTGAGAAAATAGAAATCAAACAAAATTTCAAAACTTTAAATATCAAAACTTACCAAAATAACCTCTTTTTGATTTCTAGCCTTGAAATCCCTTTTTAATCTGCCTCTAAGCCTCCTTTTCATGCAAAAATAACATGGGTTAATATCTCCCCTTCAACCCATGAAAAACCCCTTGAAAACTCAATAAAAAGTTTGAAATTTTACCTTTAATCTTGTAAAAATCCTTGGGGCTTGCTTCTAAAATTGTTTTGGGGCTATTTTTGCAAGGTTTGGAGGTTGAGAAAATTTTCTTGGAAGCTCAACTATGGCTGCCGAACTTGGGAAAGAAGAAAGGGTGAAAATTTTGTGATAAACAAGCCTTAAATGCATTCTTATCCACTTGGTGACTCAAAGTCACCCACTTGATTACCCCCCTAGGTGTCTTCTTACTATTGGGCCACATTTCAAGGCTTGGTGGCCCAATCAAATTCAATTGGGTGTCCACTTTATGGGGCCTAAAATTTACATAGTGTAATTTTTCATCACGCAGTATTTTTCTTATACTGTCGTGGTCAAATCGGTGTACTTTCTATCCTTAGACTATATAAAAATATTTAGCTTACTTATTGTTCAATTTTGGAAGCCAATCATAACATTTTCTGTTTCTACGTTTTCACTTAGCAGTATTCTTATACTGCTTTGGCCTCCTTCTTACCCCATATTAGGGTTCGGACAACCCCTGTATCCTAATTGCATTCTAGTCGTTCATTCGTTTATACCACAATTTTATAATTAATTGTGATATAAAATTCATTTTATGGATATTATTCACAGATTTCTGAGTAATTCAACTCATAAAATCTGTATTTTATCATATCCAACATTTCATCATATTTCCCATAAAACATGCAATCAATGCTGTTTATTCATACTTTATCGTAATTTTGTACAAAAATTACAACTTTTATAAAAATCACATTTTTAAAAGTAAATTCATTAATTAAACCCAATAAAATATTAGGTTTTATTAATGACATTTTCTCGGTCCTTACGTTACATCCCTTAGATGAAGGGTTATTGACATTGTAGGATTGTGACATTTGTCAACTACTACCATAACACCATTGTATGGAGCACTCGGTCAAGTGTCAAACTTGCTTTACACCCAATCCAAGTATTAGGGTATAGATAGGAGCATTTACTCAACCACCATGTTAAGTGGCCTCTCGCATGCCTAACCCTAGTCTAATTCTTGACTGAACAAATGCTTGATTTGAGCGTCAGAGAGTCCTTGACTGGCTCCACACTGATAAGACCTCCAAGGCTTTCCTACTTCTTGCAGATATCGCCCTAGGATGCTGAGACAAACAAGACTGGTGATTCGACCACCGTGCGTAGCCGTATATGGTATTGATTTGAAAGCAAGGCATCAACAACTATACTATATTATTCTTAAAAATCTAAGAGAAGATTAATGTTTCCTAAGAATCATATTGTCTATTTTTATTTTCTCAATAATATGATTCCTACTAATTACTACATGTCAAACACCTGTTAAAGGAATCGACCAGCACTTGATAATTAATGCAAAAAACATATGATTTTGCGCAATTATTCCAGCTTTGTTTGGGCGCAATTGTTTCAGCAAAGGTAAAGAGTCTTTGAAGAACGAAATATGTTAAAATAGTCGGACTGGCACCATTTCATTCAAGAGCTACTAATATTTCTTCTCCTCACTCTCCTTTTTGTTTTATTCTATTTTATTTGGTTTTTATGTCAAAGCTAACTCCACGGATCATTTATTGGGCAAATATTTCTCTTATCCTAACCCTTATCTTTTTTTAACTCCCTTTGTAACTAAAAAGAAAAAAAAAGTAATAAGAATGAAGTCAAGGAACATAACGTACTTTAAGAAAGCCTGTACAAGATGATTACAACAAATTAAACGTTTTTCGAAAAAGAGAACACTCATAAAAAGGAATACAATATTATTGTTCCGTCTTCGTTTCTCATGTGAAATCAATAAAATTCTGCTAAAGCTTGATATTTGAAAAGTAATCTAATTTTCTTCTTTTTCTATATTACTTTATATCTTCTTTTTTATTGTAATTTTCTATCTTATTTTTGTCTATGTACGTAAGATATACAATGAATATCCTGTTTAAAAAATATACAATAAACATAGAACGTGCGGAGTGTAATTAATATGTTAAGTTTAACTTATTACACAACACACAAAAAGAATCAAAAGCTATTTGATAATTAGTACATTAAACTATACTGCAACAAACTTAGAGCACGTTTGGTGCACAAACTTAAATTGTATAATATTATATTGTCTTACATTGTATTGTATAATTTTTATATATAACAATGTTTGGTTTAGGTTGTATTTAATTATTTAATTACATTATATTATGTTTGTTAATCATCATATTGTATTACGTATTAAATTTTTAATAAAATAAATTTTTAAGCCTTGAGTCTTAGTGATGGATCTAGGATATGAATCCAGTGGTGGCACACATTAAGACATTTTAAAAAAATGAATTTCTATGTTAGGTATGCGCAAATTTCTTGTAAAGAAAGTTGGCTTTTCAGGTTGACAAGGGCCAATGTTATTATGTGGTTTCTAAAATACTATCATTGTAAAAAAATAAAATATAACCCAAACATTAATTTTTTATTTTTTAAAATTAAAAAGCTTATGTTAACAAAAAAAATTAGTATATGAAAAGACTTGTAACTTTTAAGACAAAGAACAAGAATATAAGAGATAAACAAAAACAATAAAAAACAAAAAAAAAAATCAGTGACTCAAAGAGTCAGTCTCTGTGAAGACAAAAAGGGAAAAAAAATAAAAGAATATCAAACATCAGTCAAAAGATATAGTAAAAGTACGTAATAACATGATAAATTAGTTTGACATTTAAAAGAAAAAATAAAAAATAAAAAACAAGAGAGAGTCTATTAGTTTTGAAGCCTAATACTATGTTTGGCTGAGTGGTGGGAACCAAATTCAGTTATACACAGTGTAAAGCTCTCACATGCTGTAGTAACAATAAACAAAATTATTACAGCAAAAGTGGTTCTAACTACTGGTTTTCACCACCCTTCCAAACACGACTTAAATGTACTCAAATAAAAAGGACAAACTTCATGTCAATGAGGGCACACTTGCACATTTTATTAAAGCTAATATGCATAAGTATTTTTTTTTTAGGGGGGCATGTGCTCTCAAGGGCGCCCTTAAATTTGTCTCTAGCCTTGACCCTAACCTTGATTGACTTTGTTCTTGATCCTGACTCAACTTAGGGGAGATGGAAAAGCAGAGTTATTCAACAGTATTGGCTCTTTTACAAAGATTTTTTTTTAAAAAAATAAAATTACCCTAAACCATAATTTTATAAAATTTAAGAGGCTAAACCATAGTTTTTAAAATTCAGGGCTCAAAATATAATTTTTTAAAAAATTAATGTTGAATATATGTCCAGGTATTTTTTAGCCCCTCAATTTTTTTAAAGAATTCTTTTTTTTTTTCCATCTAAAAGCAAAATAATTTTTTTTACTGAGGGATAAAATGTAATTTTTTAAATGAAGAGATCAAAAATATGTTTTTATAAATTGAGGAGTCGAATTATAATAATATACAATTGAAAGTTGACCCCTTGTTTTAAAAATTATAATTTTTGTTGTTTCATTGTATTGACTTTTATCTTTTTGTATTAGGGTGGGATTAGGACGTTCATTTAAGTGCCCATCATTCGAGTTAGATGTGCATGAGCTGCTTGATACTAGTTCATCCTTCTCTTTCAATGTGAGAAATTATAGCTTGTTTGCGTTACGTTATAATTAAAAGGTTATTGAACAATTATCAGGAAATAATTTATGATTTTGCTAAGTGTGCTAAATTTGTTGTGGGAATCAAATAGAGCTTATAATGAAAAAAAAAAAAAAAGATAAATTTATTTTATGAATGTTTATGTTGAACTTTATGTTCATAAAAAGGAACTAAAATCGAGCAAGAGGACAGAGAAAAAATCTTAAAGAACCCTTCAATTAATACCATTCTTCTGATCTATATTTTTCATTCCCAAAAGAAATCCCTATATGCTTTTAAACTTTCCCAAAATTATCCAATAAATGTTTCAAAAGAGTTAAACATTAGCCCTTTAACTAGTATGTTTTTCTCACATAAATTACTTCCTTTAAAATTAGTATTTTAACGTTATTATAAATATTAATTATTTAAAAAACAAATGAAATAAATTTTAATACTAAAAATCAATAAAGAACGAAAGAGAGTTAGAGACCGCGGGTTTGTTATGGATTTTTTGTGCTCTCGATGTAACGTTTTTAGTTTTAAAATATTTAAGATTTTAAAATGTTTATCATTAACGGGGAGTTTTCAACAATGAGCCGTTAAAGTATTTTTAAATCACTTTTTCACAATACTTTAAGGATAATTAGGGAGCGATAAAAAATGAGGAGCAATCGTTTTCGAAAATATTAAAAAATGGAAGGATAGACGTAGTATATAAAACTCAATAGGTACTTTTGGAGTTTACTGAGGTTAAGTTATAACTGGGGTTTTCACAGACATACATATTAGATTAGGAAAATCTTAACCTAAAACCAAACAGTAAACACCTCAATGTAATTCGAAAATTATATATTTTGTGGATTAAATTCCACATATTCATAGATTTAGCCTTTAAAGTTAATAAAAAAAATTAGAAATTAAAATTAATAAACCATAACATAACATAATTTAATAAAATTCAACATATAACAAAAAAATAGAATGCTAGTATTTGATAATAAACTAAATTGTAGTATATTACAAAACATTACAACTAAACTTTGAACACACTGCCATACGAGTATAGCTTTATAAATTTTTAAAATTTTTTGTGCATATATATTTATTTGTATACAATATACATGGTTTGAATTTACGGATTACAGAAATTAAGAAATATTTAATCTATAATCTTATATGTATATATCAGATTGAGAAAATCTTATTCCAAAACCAATTCATATTTTTTATAATCTAATCCAATCCAACAACATATTGGATTGGATTGAATGGATATGTGAATTTCATGAGCACACCTAGTTATAGCTCACCGTCCGTAAGCGTTAACCAAATTGGCATCCAATATATATTTCACATCTTCCCACATCACCATCTTTGTCTCAAAAAAAAAAAAAAATAAATATAATAAGAGTTTGGTCAAATGAAAGTTAATAATTAGACCACAACTAATATCTGGCTGGTTCAATTGGTAGGAGGCTGTTCCGCTTAAGTAAGCGACTCAGGTTTGAGTCCTTTTGAATGAAGCTGCCGGTGTTGGAAGACTCTTATCGCCTTCGAGTTTTTCCACGAGTCGATTCCGGATTAGTTGGGCTAAACCACCCAAACATTTAGGGGCTCTTAGAGGTTCGTGCCGTCGTGGTGGATCCGGATACCGTTCCACCCAATAAAATAAAAATTAGACCGCAAGCTGCACGTGACTTAAGGCAAATTGCATGTATGTGTTCAACAGTTTCTTTCCGGGCTTTAGGCAATTTGTTTCGCACTTGAAAGCGTGAAGCAATGAGTCATTGTTTTCTTACATATGCTAAGTACCATCATTGTGTGGATGAACATAAAAGCCGTGATTGAAAGCGTAAAGGCAATGTAGACATGTTTAGTCTTTGCTTTACTCTTAAAGAGCAGTACTATTAGACATATTAAAAGCTATTGGCTGGTTTACATAAAGCATGGCAGCTTCGTCATTTTCTCGTGGCTGAAATGATTTTATCTGAAACGTTACGTTTCCTGAACACAGGCTTTTCTTCACTTGGACACCAGGGAATTTCCTATTTCCGGCTTTCACGCTTTCTTTTTTTTTTTAAAAAAATTCTCTGTTCATTTCCTTAAATTTCCATGTCATCCAAAAGGACATAATTGTTATGTAAGTTTCCGAAATTTTCCCAAACTAGGTTGCACTTACTACAAAAGGAATACATATTTTTCTTTTTAATGTTGTAAATGCTTGAGAAGAAAGATTGAGACATAAAGGTCAATCCTATACATGTTGGCAACCTTTTCAAGAAAAATAAAATGTTGGTAAACCTTTTTTTTAAGGTAATATTTTTAGAAAAAATAATTACCATAATGTCTCCATATATTTCCATATATAAAGGGTTAATCAGTCTTTGATTAGCACCACCCTTTCTTTGTTACAAAGAGAGGAACTCAAAAGAAAGCAAAGCAATATGGCGCTTTGGATCAAACCATCCTTAACAATGCTCCTATTTCTCCTCCTTCAATATTCCCAATATTCATTCGCAGCTTCAACACTAGAAACCTTCGCACAATGCGTCTCCCTTAACTCCGACCTTTCGGTTCTTCCCCTCTCAACAGTCTTCTTCACCGCAAATGATTCTTCCTTCACTTCTATTCTCCAATCTTCTGCGCAAAATCTCCGCTATCTGGTGCCTTCAGCACCGAAACCCGAGTTTATCTTCATGCCATTGCATGATTCCCATGTCCAAGCCTCCGTCATTTGCTCCAAACAGCTCGGACTACATTTGAGAGTCAGAAGCGGAGGCCATGACTACGAAGGCCTCTCTTACGTCTCCGAGATCGAAAGGCCTTTCATAATTGTGGATCTTTCAAATCTTCGACTAGTTACTGTCGATATAGAAGAGAACACTGCCTGGATTCAGGCTGGTGCAACTATTGGTGAAGTTTACTACAGAATTGCCAAGAAAAGCAGAGTACACGGATTCCCTGCAGGGCTTTGCACCAGTTTAGGCATTGGTGGGCACATAACTGGTGGAGCTTATGGCTCTATGATGAGAAAATATGGCCTTGGCGCTGACAATGCCGTCGATGCAAAAATCGTGGATGCTAATGGGAAAATTCTCGATAGAGAAGCCATGGGAGAAGACTTGTTTTGGGCGATCAGAGGCGGTGGGGGAGCGAGTTTTGGTATCATCCTTTGGTGGAAGATCAAGCTCGTTCCTGTTCCAGAAACAGTTACGGTTTTTACCGTTGTGAAAACATTGGAACAAGGAGGTACAAAGGTTCTTTATAAGTGGCAACAAGTTGTGGACAAGCTTGACGAAGATCTTTTCATTCGGGCTATTATACAAGTGGCGAACGCCGGTGGAAAGGGTCAGAAAACCATTGTCACTGCTTATCAAGCCCTGTTTCTTGGTGGTATTGATAGACTTCTCCAAGTGATGCAACAGAGCCTCCCCGAATTGGGTGTAACAAGAAAAGATTGCATCGAAATGAGTTGGGTCGAGTCTGTCCTTTACATCGCGAGCTTTCCGACCGGAACTCCACCTGAAGTTCTTCTCCAGGGGAAATCCACTTTCAAGAACTACTTCAAGGCTAAATCTGACTTCGTGAAAGAACCGATTTCTGAAACCGTGCTCGAGGGATTGTGGAAGAAGCTGATGGAAGAAGACTCTCCCTTGACAATTTGGACTCCCTATGGAGGAATGATGAGCAAGATTTCCGAGTCCGCAATCCCTTTCCCTCACAGAAACGGCACCGTTTTCATGATCCAGTGGCTGTCATTGTGGCAAGATGGAGAGAATGACACGGTTAAGCACTTGAATTGGATTAGGAAACTTTACGATTACATGGCTCCTTATGTTTCTAGGCTTCCGAGGCAAGCGTACGTGAACTACAGAGATCTTGATCTTGGGATGAACAAGAAGAATGAGATTAATTTCATAGAGGCGAGTGGTTGGGGAAACAGATACTTCAAGGATAACTTTGACAAGTTGGTTATGATTAAAACCATGATTGATCCTGATAACATCTTCAGACATGAACAGAGCATTCCTACTCTTCCACGCCCGTCTTCTCAAAGCATGGGCTGCCCTTTGGCTTGATTAATGTCTTGGAGAGTTGTTTATATAATATGATGCTTTGGCATGATCAAGGTTTTACTGAGATGTAAAAAGAAAAAAGAACTGTCTTGTCTATTTCATATATATGCAGTGACATTGTAAAAATATTATTTTTATGGCTGTGGACTGTTAAAATTTTCATTGCGGAATTTTAAGTTTTGTTTAGTTCCTTGCTTTGAAACGTGTAGTTTGAAGCTTTTGATGTCAAATGTGTGACTAAAAAAATGGATTTTAAAAAGTTGAAAACATACTAAGAGTGCTTTTTAAGAAACTCTAAGTTTAAAACCTTTGAACCATTGAACCACAAAATATTGAGAAATTTAGCTAAATACCTCTCTAAAACTAGGTTCTAACAATCTTAATTTTTATTAAATCTACACTTTTTTTTGTTTTTATTTTTTTAAAATGGTGATGTGGCAATCAAAATTATATTTTTATCCCTTTAATTTTTATGAGAATACCTCATCAGGTTTTTTTTTAAAAATTATGGCATTTCTTGAAACGAAAAAGGAACACTACCACGCCTCTTCGCTCTGCCACTCCTCCTTCCATCTCGACCACGGCTCCATGCCCGTCTGCTCACTCCCGACGTCGACCTCAGTCCGTCCACTCCTGCCGTCCGCTCTACCTACCAAGATATCTCTACCAATCAAGTACCTTTGGCTATTTGGGAAGACTCGGTTGATTGGTTTCCAGTTGGTTATGGTGGGGGTTTAGGGTTGTTTTTGTCTTGTTTTTAGTGTTGTTTTTGAGTGCTTTGTTGTTAGTAAGGTTATTTTTTTTGTCGGGTGGCATTATGCCTTTTCCTTTGTGTTCAGTTATGCTTGTTAAGTCTTTTTCAAGCTTTTTTTAATAAAATATTCATTTAGCAAAAAAAAAAAAGAAAACGATGGTAGTATATTGATAAAAGGAACAGTTATTTTCTCTCTGATGTGTTCATAAAGGAAATGAGAGTTATTTTTTAGAGTTTCGTGTTAGCATGGCTTTATATTGTCCTTTTCATGTTTGATCTTTTGTCTCATAGAAAAAAGAAAATCTACCATATATGCTTGGTCACCTCGGTTTGGAACACAAAAAAGAATATTAAAAAGAAGTTTTGATTTGTAGTTTGATTTAGTTTTGTTTCTACAGTTTGACAATTAATGTATAAACGACAAACGAAATCAAAAGAAATATTATTCCAACTAAATTGATCATTATTTGATAATCTTGTTTTATATACACTGCTACCAGTAGTGCATTAGACCATGCTAAGTAGATGACGATTTCTTCGGAAACTGTTTGTGTTTTGAAATTTGGTGCTGACTTTAGAGGACTGTTTTTAAGAAACCATCATCTAATGTATTTCTTAAGCAGTCCGTCCATTTGAAAATAAAACCCTCAGAATACTACCTGTCTCTTTCTCTTGGAAAATCAAACCTCTCTCTCTCTTAGTGCTGTTGTTATCCTCCTCATTGCCTCCAACAGTATCTACGTCGCGTTAGTATCTGCCAACTTTGATGCCTCTCCTTGCCTCACATTTGAGACTCACGGTCGTTGTCATTGTCGCTCATCATCATTGTCCCACTGCTGTTGCTTCATTAATTGGTAATTAATAGTTTATTTTGTATTCATTTTTGGTTTGTTTTCTATTTATTGTTGCTAATTTAATAAATTTTCTACATTAGTTGCTTAATTGGTAATTAGGTTTTTATATTTAGGTTTTGTCAACGGATTTGTTATGATTAGAAATAATTTAGAAGTACATAGTTACAAACTATTTGTTAAATTTGTTTAGGATCTAGACATAATTGATTTTGGGTATGTTAGTTTTAATATTTTATTTGTTTTGCTAGATTGTTTCTACATTAATTTAAGAATATTAGTTTTAGTTTTAGCATTAGTTTTACTTTTATAAGTTTTAGTTTTAGTTTTAGTTTTAGTGTCAATATAGGTATGTGATTTTAGTGAATAGTATATAGGTTGGTATGCGATTTTAGTGAATGATATATATATATGTTAATTTTAGTGTTATTATTAATCAGTGATTTCAATGAATGTTGATATATTATTGTGCGTGAATTTTTATAAATGTCGGTATGTTAGTATGTTAATACCAGTGCATGTTCGATTAGATTTGATAAAATTGTTTGAATTTGTCCTAGTTTTGAGCTTGTAGAGTTGTTATTATGATTTAAGTATTGAAACGTGTATCAAAATTTGATTTTATTTCGTAGCAATGGATAAAAAATAGATGTATCCTCATAGGATGAGTGATAATTATGAGAAAGGGGTTGGGGATTTTGTAGTTTTTGAGAAGGCTAATCTCAAAGGATATATGATTCGTTGTCCTTATGTAGATTGTGTAAATATTTAAAAACAATCATATATGATAACATTAGGTTTTATTTGTATTGATATGAGATTGATCGGATTTATCAAATATGGACATGGCATAGTGAGTAAATCCCTACTTCATCATCAACGATGAGGGAAAATGTCCATGTTAGTCATCATATTAATGAGGATTATGATGGTATTAACACAAATAACATGATGAACGATATTGAAGAAGACTTTATGCACCAACTAGAATTATTTACAATGATGAAAGATGTTGAGATACCGTTGTACAGCGGGTGTTTGAAGTATATCAAACTATCATGTTTAATTAGATCATGGAATTTGAAAGCATACGATAGGTGGTCAAATTCAAGTTTCACAAGACTTTTAGAATTTTCAACATGATGCATTTTTGGATAATAATAACGTGCCGCCAACTATGTATGAGAAATGAACATTGAGTACTCCAAGAATGGAATACAAGAAGATACATGCTTTCCCAAATGATTGTGTGCTATACCAGAAAGAGTGTGAAGACTTGGATGAATGCCCAATGTGTAATGATTCTAGGTGGAAAAAAGCTAAGAAACTTTCAAGGGGAAAAATTTATGCTGGCAAGAAAGTTGTGGTACATTTCAATAGAACTGTGATTGAAACGATTGTTTCAAAATGTGGATCATGCAAAGGATTTAAGTTGGCACTATGATAGGAGAATCGGTGATGAGACGTTCAGACATCCAGGCGATTCGCCTCAGTGGAAAACATTCGATGTAAGGAATCCAAAATTTAGTGCAAATCTAGGAATCTTCATTTTACTTTATCTACGGATGGAATGAATTGTTAGCCCAAGATTAGCTATCCAAGAGGAGGTGAATTGGGTTTTAAAAGTTTTTCACAATTATTAGAATTTTCTAGATTAAACGCATAGGTAAGTGAAACATGTAAGTGGAAATTATAATAAACTTCAACAAAATGTAAATGTGTTAATGTAGAGAGTTAGGGATAAAGAAATGCAAACACTATTTATAGTGGTTTGACAATATACCGACTTCCGTTGTTACTGAGCAAAGTCCTCGACTCGGCCTTTTCTATGATTATCTTTTTGGTATGATCACTCCTTGTATAATTCAGTGACTTTTTTTACCCAAGGCTCACCACAACCTCTTACAACCGTTAATTTTCACAAAATTTACTAACCAAGATATCCTGCCAATTTTACATGGAGATTAGTAAACCCAAAAAAACCTCAAACTTACTAAGGCTTCAAAAACCTATTTCACTCGGTTTACAATGATTGGAAACTTTTAAGCACTCTCTCTTAACTCCTAGAAATAGATGACATACAATTTTGAACAAACGGGGAAATGATCAACCACACAATAAGAGTGTTTAACAAGATTAGCTCAAATATTGATCAAAGGCTTGTAAAACACATAGAGATTGATACCATGGTGATTCTAGGCATTCTTGTTACTTAACAAGGTCATAAATGAGGCTATTTACAAGCAAATACTCAAAACTAGCCATCTATGACTGTTTGAGGCATATTTCTAACAGCTAGAAATATAGTCATTGGACTATGCAGTCAAGTCCACTATAATGGGTGTGGTCAACCCTGCTGTAGGAGAGCCAGCCCGTCTTCGGATGGTACAGTCGATCGCATAACACTATGCACAATCGACCGTGCCTCTCCAGTTGGTCCAGGCACTAGTTTTTAGGTTTTAAAACATAGTAAATTTAAAACACTTTTAAAACATTTTAAAACCTTTTATAAATCAAATCTAAGTCTTCAAAAACTAATGGAATAATGTAGAAATAATTTAGAATATAATTTCAAGACTTCAAATATTTTTCAATATAGAATTTAAAACTTTTAAAATCAAGTTTAGAAAATTAAACTTAGAATTTTGAGCCAATCGAACTTGATAGATCTCTTGCGCATGCTCTATCATTATACAAGCTTAGAAATAAAACTTAGACCTATTCGTCAAGCTAGTTGATGTCGTTTCTTCAATCTTCAAGCTCTCGGTATTTTATCCATCTTCTTTTTAATTCCTTCCAAGACTTGATGGAAAATCCTTTCAGTTTTCTTGAGGTGCTACTATAATAACATTAAATGGCTCTACGCACTCAAGATAAAATTATTAGCATTTAAGCAATTAATTGTTTGTTGTCCTCAAAACAAAAATAAATGTTTCCTTTGAAGCCTTCGAGCCAGCATGAATCCTTATAGTATTTTTAATAGCAAGAATAGTATTTAGGATATCATTCATGTTAACTACAATCTTTTGCCATACTTGTGCATGAAGTAGAAGTCTTTGATGTTAACTTTCTTGATCTCTAGACCCGATCAACTAAGAAATAACATTGACATGTACCTAGCACCGTTAATCAATGAGTTGAGAAGAATGTCGGAAGATGCTTTTGGCGAGAAGACCTTTACACTCTAAGCAATGTTGATGTGGACTATTAATGACATGTCTACACATGGAAACCTATCTGAGTACTTGGTCAAAAATTTAATACATTAGCCTATTTGCATGATGGAGACATCTTCATTTCAGTTGAAGTATGGTCATAAGACTATAATCAAAACACCTAAAATTTTTTAGATAAGAAATCATGTCGAACTTTTTCTCAAAACGGAAACATAGAGTCATGTTGATCTCTATTGTTTGATAGAGTATCTCTGCTTTGCAGTAAAGTAAATGTAGATCTTTATGGTAGGTAGAACTTCTCTAGTTGTTTTAGTTTTCCTATAATATCTGATGTTCTAAAATATGAAACCAAATATGCATTGATAGTAAAACAAAAATGATGTTCACAAACTATAACACAATATTTGAAATAAAAATAAATAAATAAAAGCTTATTGTGAATCAATAATGCATTCTTTTTGGCCTATCTTCTTTTTTTGTATAGATCGTATAGGCATTCGCTGTGCTCACTTGTGATGGTGTTACTATGAGGGCAACTTGACTTGTTATTCCTAAACTAACCGTATAAGGCGTGCCTGTTTCTCCATCTAGTTTCTCCAACTAAAAAGATCATCCTCATTTTTCTCTGGCCTTTTTCGTTGTCGATTATTGGTTTTGATACTTTTGATAAAATATATTCCTCTAGGGATTTTCCCACTCAGAAATTTGAGGAACTGGATAGATGGTTTCGCCATAAGCCCATGTCCTAGTTTCTACTGTATAAAAATAAGAGGCAAACTTATGTATGGCTTTTAACTGCTCCACAGCTTCTAAGGCATGTGGAAATGAAAGTCTATCAATATCAAAGACACGACAACCAGAACCATTTAGGACCCCAATCAACTACAACATTGAGTTTACCTCCAGTCATAGTATACTCAAATGGGTTAAGGGGCATTGCTATCATTTTATGTGCCCCTTTGTATGTTTTTTGTAATGTCATCTCTATTATTGGTGTCAAAGCGGCAATGCAATTTGCCAATTTATTTTGGTGCTTATTAAACCATTTGATAGCCATATTTTGGATTGCATCAGGCATGGAAAATAAAGGATTTTCCTTGGCCTTCTTCTTAAAATTATTAAGCAATTCAGCAGCTGTGGTCATGATATTGTATCGATTACCACCAAAATAAGCTCTTGATCAATGACTTGCATCCATATTTGTAGTTAAATATGTAGCATCCCCTATATATTTATTTTGAATCTCATTCCAAAGCTGGTTGAGGTGTAAAATCTGATATGTTAGAGCAACGGATTCGAATAGACTAATAGCATCCTTACAAGTGTAGCATGCTTTGAGATTTTGTTTAATATCCCACGTACTATATCCGCGATGTGCGTTCTTGTAAACATTGCCACTACATTCTTGATGCTTTGGTTCCTATCCAAAATGATGAGTAACTCACCATCATCTGGTACAATCTTCCGAAGCTTTGACAAGAACCATGTCCAAAACCTATAATTCTTCAAGTCCACCACATTTCAAGCAATAGGATAACACTGGCGACTACTATCTAGTGCCATGGCGAGAAGCAAACCACCCATGTACTTAGTTGTTAAGAGCGTTCTATCTATTAAACTAACCTTCCTTAGGAACTATGCTACACAAGTTCTTCAATTTAGATGAATTCAGTCTTTGACAACATATAACTCTTCTAGACTCGGTACTAATGTTGATGTGCCTATGTTATTAGGTGGTAAAGTAGACCCCTCGGCCTTTGTGACATCCGTACCCTCCATGAAGATACAATCAAAGTACTGGTCATGAAATTGCTATCTTAAATTAGCATTATCATAATATTTGTTCTCATCCCTTGCATGTAATCCTTCTTCTAAATCATCGAGACCCAAAACATCTACATTGACTTGGACTTGGTCGTCATTTTCATGTTTCTTAATGAGTTCCACCCATGATGACCCTCTACAACTTTTCTCATCATGATCCATCCAGAAAGCAAAAACATCATCATCATCTGTTATATAAACGAGATCCGATGCATCCCACACAATAGAATGAAAAAATTTCATGTCCGTCTTACTGTAATGACCCGAAAAATTAAAACGTTAATAATTATGATTAATTGAGGGTTTTTCCCTCATGACTTAGCTAAGTACTTAAGAAAGTACAAGTTTAGCATTTATTAACACGCATATTTAAAGGTCTTAATAGCCGTAAGACCTTAGAAATAATTAATGTTGTGAATGCACAAAATTATGTGCTTTATTTATGAAACATGTAATAATGTAATGTTATGATAGTACATTAAAATAATTAAAAATAATTATTTAATGTGCTAAACTAAGAATTCATGATTTATTAATTTATACATGAGCCAAAAAGATTATGTTATTGGCAAAAGTAGAATTTCCAACTTACTAAGATTATGTGGAAATTCCCATGTGATATCAGTCAGTAAAAGAAACCTAGATCAATACTGATCATGAGCTCTATACCATAAATTCAAAATGGTGAGCACCAAG
>CAMOHE010051794.1:83547-122847 GCA_946598075.1 Artocarpus hirsutus | reverse complement strand
AATAAATCTAATAAAATCTTAATGTTAATGATTTTAAAAAATATGCAATATAAATCTTGATTTATTCCGCTCTTCATTAGGAACATAGTGAAAAAAGAATCATCTCAATTGGATATCAAATGAAAAAATTATGATTTTTTTTCTCAAATATAATAGAGAGAATTTTAGTTTTTACTGTAACAAAGATATTCGAGTATCAAAAGTTGAGGGAGAGATAAGAATTCTAAAAAATTTGATTTTTGATACTCAAATTATTCAGATTTTAAAAGAAATAAATATTTATCTAAAAGATTTTTGATACTCAAATTTAAATTTGAGTCTATTAAATTTAGAAAATGCTTGAAGCAAACATACCTTAAATACATTCGTACCCTAACCCAAGTAACAATCCAGCAGAAGTGGCATACTGTTTTTTAACGTATATCACACGACACGTAACTGTGAACGGATCAGGTCATGACCGCCGCAAAGCGGATTAGGCAACGTGTAATAATAGCAAATTTGGAGCAAAACAAATAGAAAGCAGAAACAGAGAGAAACAAGAGAAATTTGAGAGGACGAAAGCTAAAAAAAAAAGCAAAAAATCCCATTATGGCAATGAGCATGAGGCTTTCGACCATGTCGTCGTTTTTGTATTCATCGGCCATCCAAACCAACACATCCGTTTTCTCTCTCACTTCTTCTTCTTCTTCACATTCTCTTGGATCCAAAACAAACAAACGTTTTCCTGTTCACTTTCCTGTCAAGTCAATCTCAACCCTGGAACGAAACCTCTCTTCTGCAATTGCTTGTTCAAGTTCTGAAAATGGATCTCAGAACTCCTCTTTCCAGGTTCTCTTTTATTTTTTACCGAAAAATATTAAAGGGTTTATTATTATTTTTTAATACTTTGCATCAAAATTAATGGGAATCACTTTTATGTACAGGAAAGGAATCTTTGGATTGATTACAAAGTTTTTATTTGGCGTTAACCTTTGAATTACTTGATTGATGATGAATTGAATGTACATGCGTTTAACGCCTGCTTGAATTTAGATGACAAATGGGGTTTGCATGTGTCTCTAAGTTGTCAGGTTAGGCTTTGGGTTCTACTTATTGAACAATGCTAAAAGATTTATGGCTAATGCTGGTTTTAGAATTGATCAGAATTGTCATGTGGAAATGTACATAGGACCGAAGGGCGGTCCGAAACGACATTTGTTTTATGTAATAATGATTCTACAAAGATATGGCAAAGAATTTTTATCTAGGGCAAAGTAATGTTATACCTTTTCTAAAGTCATTGTGATATATAACAAATTTTATGTTGCGCATTTTATTTTTACATATAACAATGTAGGGATTGGTTTTTGTGAAAGAAGAAAGACAAACCCTTTTGACAGTAATATATGACATTTGGTGTTCCCAAGCTTGCTGACAACCGTAGCCAGCTGGTTGTCCCATTGCTGGGCCCGGCCAGTGTATGAGATAATTTTGGTACACGAAGTGTTCGAATGACTAGAGTTGTACCCCAAAGGTAGAAATAGGGAATTTGAAAGGATGAAAGGTGTTTTATTTTATTTTATTTTTTATTTTTTTGGTTCTGTTCAAGCTTGAGTGAAAAATCCCATTATAACAACGAGCATGAGGCTTTCGGCCACCATTGTGTCATCTTTGTATTCATCGGCCATCCACACCAACACATCCCTTTTTTACTCTCTCACTGCTTCTAATTCTCTCAAATCCAATTCAAACACACCTTTTTCTATTAACTTTATTGTAAATTCAATTTCAACCTAGAAACGAAACCTCTCTTCTGCAATTGCTTGCACTAGCTCGGAAAATGGATCTCAGAAGTCCTCTTTTCAGGTTCTCTTTTATTTTTTTTTTAAGAAAATACTGAAGGGTTCCTTTTATTCTTTGTAATACTTAGCTTCAAAAATAATGGGAATCAAATTAATGGGTAGGAATGGAATATTTTAATTTCTTGTTCTTTGGATTGATGACTAAGAGTTTGATTTTTTATTAATGTTTTAATTGTTTGATTGATGATAGATTGAATTTAAATGCCTTTAATGCCTACTTGAATTTAGATGATAAATTGATTTGCATGTGTCTCTAACTTGGTGTTGTTTGTCTGTTAAGGAAATTTGTAGTTAGGTTGGGCGTTTGGGTTTTACTTGTGAACATTGCTAGAAGATTTATGGTCAATGCTAGTTTTTCAATTGATAAGAAAGTGTCATGTGGAAACGTGGGGCACAAAGAACGGTCCTACATGTAACATGTAGAAGTAAAAAGTGTAACATGACATTTATTTTATGTAACAATGATTTTATAAAAAAAATCACATAGAATTTTTTAACCATGGCAAAGTAGTCTTGTACGTTTTTAAAGTCATTGCTGTATAGAACAAATCTTATGTATGCATTCTACTTTTAAATATTTTATTATAGAGATCGGTCTTTGTGAAAGAAGGAAGACAAACCCTTTTAATAGTACTCTATAACATTTGGTCTTCTCTAGCTTGCTAACAACTAAGGGTGGCAAAATTCATGTTCATGTCGTGTTCGTGTCGACGCGTTTACAGCTCGACGCGTTTTGGCTAAACATGAACACGACACGATTAATAAACGTGCTAGAAATGCAAATACGAACATGACCTGCCTATGGCACGCGTAACACGGTACAACATGATTAACATGATTACTAAGCGGGCCGTAACGGATTGACATGATAACAACACGCATATGACACGTTTATGACTCAGTTAACTAAAAATCTAAAAAATTTTAAAAAATAAAAATAAAGCCAATAAAGAAAATTAACAAAAACATAATATTTAATTAATCTAACCTACTACAATATTTCAAATATTTTTATTTTTAAGTTTAAATGTGTTATAAACGGGCAAGTCGTGTCGTATCGTGTCGACACATTTACAGCCCGTTTAATTGAACGTGTTAAGGTGTATTAGACGTGTTAGCACAAATCCAGCCATTTTACTTTCGTGTTATTTGTGCCAACTTATTTATGGTCTAATTAATAAATGTGTGGTTCAAACCCGTTTATCTCATGTCGTTTTCATATAGTGTCATTGTGCCGTGTCCGAAATTGCCGGCCCTATTAACAACTATAGCCTAGTAGTCCCATTGCTGGCCTGGCCAATGTATGAGATGATTTTGGTACATGAAGTGTTTGAATGACTAGAATTGTAGACCACAAGTTTAAATACTCGTCCAAAATTCATGTCCCTTTTGGAAGAATCAAGTGTTTGCTAGTAACTTTTGGTCACATTGTTTATTGTTTACTTGGTTATGTTTATGTTAGTTGTTTTTTTGGCTTTTTGGAGTCATCTATTTTTCTGTTGCAGGGGGCTGAATCATTTTTCAGAAGCGTCTTGGCGAGTATGGAGACAGTGTACTTAAAAAGGAACCCCACAGCAAAAGCCATCCTGGAGCTTGTTCGCTCTATTGAGGATGGTCGAATTTGCTATGATCATTTTGCATTTAGAACGTTTGGGGTATTCATATTTTCACCTTGTCTTTTTTAACTATTACTTGCATTTAGAACATTTGTTCTGTAACTAGAGAATTCAAGAACAATCCATCTTTGATTCTATATGTTTGCTGATTTTATCCTGGCATCTTTTTGGGAATCTGCATTGTTATGTTGACGTTCTTTTGGCATTTGAAATCATAGGTGAATGGCTATGGGATCGACTCCTTGGCTAGCTTTTTCCTGGATTTTGGCTATACGCAGAAGGAGTTGAGATTTCCTGCTAAGAAATTAAAAGCACTGTGGTTCTCTCCTCCCAATGATGCCATTACTGAGCATGGTAGCAGCGTTAGTGGACCATTGCCGCGAGTATTTATATCTGAGCTTCTTGTTGATCAAATGAGTCCAGAAACGCAGGTATATATGTTCTAGGTTCCTTGTCGACCAAGAGAATGCCATGCATTTTCTTTTCCTAATTTAACTTGGTTCCGCAACTTGTTATGCCAATTTTCATGTGTTCTGTTTATCTGAATGAAACTTTGGAATTGAGTAGACATTTTTATTTTATGTTTCCAATATCATTTAAACTCTGACTTTCTTCTTTAGATTTCCTTGTTTCTCATTTCTTTACAACTTTGTACTTATTTTTATTGCTTGAAACTAATCTCTTAACCATTAAGGATACATACAAAATACACTGGATCATGCGGTACTGCAAATAAGCATGCTGCGCCAGCAAGTGCACTAGGATCTTTGACATGGGGAAAGCCGCTCTATTCCGAGTTTCAACAATTGGCCAGGTACTTAATTTCATTTTCCCATTATATTATGTTGCTCTCATTGTTGCGGAACATAGTTTTATTAACCAACTTTGCATGACCTTTTTTGCACCTCAATCAATCTCAAATTTAAAGGCTTTTGTGCTTGCTTTTGTGAACGCAGGGAAAGTGAATATGCTGCCTGGACTCTTGTCAATGGGTATGCGCTGAACCATGTCACAATATTTCCTCACCAGCTGAAATCCCACTTGAGAAACATCAAAATCCTTAACCAGTTCATCGAAGAGAACAGTTTCAAGTTGAATTCTGAAGGCGGAATTCTGGAAGGTTTTTTTTTTTTTTAGATCTGAATTAATATACATTATTTTCAATGATTATTATGACTAAACACAAACATTAAGATCATTTGTCACTAGTGAGCCCTGATGGTCTGCTGCTGCAAAGTTCAACGGTTGCGGAGAACAACCGAATCAGTCCCCTGTTCCTATATCGAGTTTGCTGAGCGCTTGGTACTGCCTCAATACAATAATCTACCTGAAAAGGAGGTCACTAATCTCCACTTTCTAATTGTTTTTAGTTATTTGTTTGGAATTCGATATTTATCGATTGGTGATGGCTAAAAAGAGTTAATTACTAATCAAAAGTCTGTTCTTTGTCTCCTCGTATGTTTTAACTATATAATTGCATTTTTTTATTTCTGTGATACTTTATTAACAACTCATTATTTCATCAACTTTGCTCAGGTTAAAGAATACCATGGGCGAGACGGATTTGAGGTCGAAAATGCTGACAAGATCTTTGAGAGCACATACAAAGAGCAGCTAACCAGAAAAGTTGCATAAAACTAAATCAAACATGATGAAAGGGACTTCACTCTTGAGGGAGTTTTAAGAGTTTGTCTCTACACACAAAGGATAGGGAAAAAATTCTTGATGAGGGAGTAAATAATGAGCATGATAAAGCTGTAGTGTAAATATGTGTTTTCTTGTTTTGGTTCTAACCAACTTTTTCATCAAAAATAGTGTAAAGCAAATTGTTACAGTGTAACGTTATCATGTGTTATAGTGTTTATAGTTTTAACTAATAATTTTAACTACTATGTCAAACAAACCACTATGCCAAACAAATAAGTGGTTGAAGCATGCACGCAAGTTACTAACTTAATATAAGAAGGCAGGCTTTTGTTGAATAGAATGGTTGCTTATGCTTTAAAGCCAACTGATTACTTCTTTTGAACTATATTGGGTTTAGTGCTTTTCTTTTTCTTCATAAGAAATTCTCAAAAAAAAAAAAAAAGGGGGATAAGATTGAGAACTAGCTTAGAAAGCGTTGTCCAATGGGTCATCTCAGGCGGCAGCAGCAAGGTTTGACCCAATGTTGATTCAAGTGTTATGTCAGGAAAATAATGCAATTTTTTTAATCCTACTATTTATTGATTAATAAATTGATGTTATTCCTCTTGAGGATGAGGTTATCACATATGTTATGGTATGCAAACGCTAACATAAAAATGTTTATTTAGGATTAATATACAGCCTTGTTCATAAACATGTTTGTGAGACTACCAATATAAAATATTAGAAAGGAGCAGGAGGGTAGGATTTAGGGCAATTGTAGAAAAAATACAATGATAAATAAACTAATAATGAAGGTTTATTTAGTTATATCTTTATTGATAAAAAGGGAATTATGAATAGCTCTAATATTCTTTTCAATAATGTGATATTTAATCACAATAATATCCAATAAAAAAACTACAACTAATTTGATAAGGGAAGAATAAGTATTGAAGTATTGGTGGTGCTAAATACTATGCATCAAAGGAGGTTTAGGAACCAAGTTTCAAAACTGAAATTTTAATTGTTGCAGTGTAAAACTTTCACTTCTTACAGTGTTTAAATCACAACTTTAAGTTTCAACTTGCTTTTTAAAACACTCTCTTAATAAAAGTAGATTATAGAGTATGAGATTTATGAATAGAACTTAACCTTTTTATTAATTGTGATACTTGTGTAAAGCTTTTAGTAATTGTAGTAAAATATAAAAAATTACCACATTATAAAACTTTCATATATTATAATTTTTAAACCACCTTTTTGGGTTCTTTTGCTCTTTCAAACATCCTATTAACATCTGCATTATCTTCAAGCATTTTTTTTAAAATATTATGAGATTACCTCACCTTCTAACAAAAGTTAGACCCTTTTTTTAAAATTTAAATAGGCACTACAAGTGGGACCTACCTCTTGAGTGAAGAGGCGGTTGTGCTACCGTTGTAGCCTAACCGTGACAAATAATGTTGCTCTCTTCTTAAAGATTGGGCAGCAGCTGAAGGGAGGTGATGGCGTCACTGTTCACCGCCAACTAGCCGTGTTGCGGGTGACGTGGCAAAAGATAATGTTATTTATTTAACTATGTATTTTTATTTAAAGCAAAGTTCCTGCCATGTTGCTAGTCCTAGATGATTACGTCCGGACCATCTGGGGGAGTGGGGGTCTCTTTCCTTTACACCTTTTTGTACATACAATCTATATTTAATATATTCGGCTAAGCATCACCGGCAAAGAACGTCATTTTTTTTTTCTCAAGTAAACAAATAACTTAAATATTAATTTAGCAATAAAAAAAGCGTCAATATTAAATAATAACAAACAATTTCAGGAAAGAACGGCATCAATATAACTTTTTTTCTCTTTTTGTTCTTATTACTTTTGCAATTTTTTTATTTTTATTTCAGCATTGTACTCTCAATAGACAAATCCACGTTTTATTTTTCTCCTTTGTCTCTCCGTACTCTCTTGAGCCGTTTGCTTTCTGTTGTCATGTCGTCTTAGCTTGTTTGTATGTATCCTTTATTTATGACCATTTTTGTCTTTTTACAAGGGCAATATATATCTTCTTTTTTTTATATATCCTTTTGAATTGATCTACTACTTCACATTTGTCGGAGAGGAGCATTATAAACCAGCCTAGCAACTTTTTGACGCATGGTTCTTCATTTTTCCGCCTCTTTTTTTTTTGAAGGAAAAGACAATTTTAATATATTGTTCCAAAATCAATACGAATATGCCAAAGTTAACTTTTTCTTCCCCTAGAAAAAAGCAGGATCTTTCATTTCTCTCCTCTTTTGCGGAATCCACCTCAATAAAAATTAGGATTAATTACAAATTTTTTACCTAGAAACTTGTAATACCTTTTGAATTTTTAAACTTAACATACTTTTCTTCGAACCATAAACTATTAATTTAAAAAAAAAACTCTCTTTTTCAAATTTTTAATTAAACTTAGTACATAATCAAGATTTAGAAAATAATGGGAAAGTATTTTTGATAATTCTATTGTGTCTAGAACTAATTTTAAATTTTAAAATTTTGATAAAATTTAAACACTTCAATGGTTAAAAATGTAAACTTAAAAACCTAAAAAAAATTAAAACAAGTGATAGATTCTTTCACTTTCATGTGACTGCAACAAGACAAGCTAACAGTGTAATAGTTCACTGAACTATTCAACTCATTATTTGTGCAATATTGTTATTTATGCTCAAAACCATAATTCAATGAGTTTCATTGTTACTATTTCATAGATCAAGAAAAACTATGGTTTGAATTTTAAAAGACAGAGTGTTACAAAAACTATAGTTGAGAAAAAATATTTATAATTAATCCTTAAAACAAGGCTATCGATTGAGGTCTGTTTTTTTAAACACTAAATCTTTATAAAAACCCGTTTGTTATACATATTTTTTCATTTTGATATAGTTTCAGCCAGAATTCACGATCATAATTGTAGAGTCTGTTTGAACTTGAACAGTAGGAAGACCCCTTTTCAATCGAATTAGTTTAGTAGAAAAGCAGTTTGGTTTGTTGCCGAATTTGGAGTCACAATGCTAACAACAAAACTAACAACGTTGTGCTACAACAATAACTTGCTCCTTTTGCGTGACTATGAAACAAGGACTTGTATTGATCAAGGAATAAGAGGAAAAATGATACAAGAAAAAAAAGGGGGGATTAACAACTTTCTAAATGCTTCCAAACAACATTGCACAATATAAATTTTGCCCAAGAAGCCTCTATTCTTTCCCTCCCTCTACATTCTCTAAGGTCACCACTCTAAACACAACATCAAGCAAACTTCTTTCTCTGTTGCCTTCTTTTTTCTCTCCAGTTGTTCAAGAACAAATGCTTTAACAGAAGATAGATCTATACCGAGGACGGGGAAAAAAACGAAAATGATTACAGCATATACTCAACCCTATGCTTTGCCATTAGGTTTCGGTGATTGCTGCGGAAACTGATGGTGATATGGAGAAGCATGGGTACCGTTTGGTATCGAAAGACTCCTTTGCTGCAGCCCGTTCCTCGTCATCAATCCTCCTTGCATCCGGACACCATTTTTCGCATTCGGGCTGGACGCCATGCGGTCTGCATTCATTGTCTGGAAATAGTACGAGGAGCTTGCCATGTCCTTGAGGTTCGGCAGAGGCTTCAGGGCCTCAACAACTTCGCTCATTAAGGGCCTGGCTTTCGGATCCCGACTAAGGCAATGGGCGGCTAGCTGTGCGGCTTTTTGAGCACCCTTGATCGAAAAGTGGCCTTCAAGCCGAGGGTCAATCAATTTGTAGAATTTTCTTCTCTCCCCTAAATGTGGCCGAGCCCATTCTACTAGGTTATGTTCACCATTTGGTCGGTTTTTGTCCATCGATCTTCTGCCAGTCAACATTTCCAGCAAGACCACGCCAAAACTATAGACATCACTCCTCGACGTAAGATGTCCTGCCACAAAAAGCAAGTGAATATGCTGGCTCTAGAATAACCAAATTGATTCGTATAAAGAACAAGAAGAAAAAGAAACACCGCAATAAGCCTACTATACGTGTTCTATTTTAGTATTGTTAAATACAAGAAAAAAAAATAAAAATAAAAAAGGAAAAAGAAGGAAAAAACTTGGTATAAAATCCATAAAGGAACAGTGTTTCACAAGCTTCATGGCAGTTAAGTGATTTTAAAGAAAACCACATGTAAGATCAGAATTTTAACAAGGGCTGAACTGAACCGCAGTACGCTACCACCCTACTCATGCATGACTGCATATAGAAGCAGAAACTCCATGCCAGAAAGTTTGCAAGGGGAGGAGAAGGCATCAAAAATAAACATTTCTACACTTACCAGTCATTACGTATTCTGGCGCTGCGTAACCATAAGTTCCCATGACACGGGTTGACACATGGGTTTTATCACCTACAGGACCGTCTTTGGCAAGTCCAAAATCAGAGAGTTTGGCATTGTAATCCTGAAACAATACTTGTCAGAAAGATCAAAGATACAATGGTCCACTTCCAACAAAAAAGGAAAAGGATGCAATCGAAAATATCGGATTTTTCTCAAAGACTTGATCACATACTGCATCCAATAAGATGTTGGAGGTTTTGAAGTCACGATATATAACGGGTCTTTCTGCTTCCTCATGGAGGAAAGCAAGACCCTTTGCAGCACCTAATGCAATTTTCATCCTAATAGACCATGGAAGAGGCAAGGACCCTGCACAAAGCATAATTGAGTACAGAACGTCACAAAACAATAAAGCATTTAGCAATGAGCAAGGGTACACTCAAGTCACAGCTCATAATAACAAATGCTTATTGGCTAGCACTAGACATTATGCTATGCACAATACCCATATGCCTGTAAATTTTCTATGCACAGGCCACCACAGTAACATCACTCAGGTACACGTGTCAATTCTTTCACCATTCCACATCAAAATCAAATTCTTGAAACTTGTTTTTGCATTATCTAACAAGCAAGCAATACAGGTAATAATCCAAGGAAACAAACAATGAATTTATGTAGTACTATCTAAAACTCTTTAGCGTAAGAAGTAACAAAAGCCCGATTGATGAATAAAAAATTGGGAAACTTGTATGGATGAACGTAACATACTCCTAAAGAGGTGGTTCTCCAAGCTTCCTCGAGGCATAAATTCATAGACCAGCAGTCTTTGATCATCTTCAATGCAATATCCTATAAGTTTAACTAAGTTAGGATGAACAAGATCACCAAGGAAATTCACCTCAGCCTGTCACATCCAAGGAGGAAGGAATGAAAACCAAAGATGATGAAAAGAAACCCCAGAAAGAAAATTTATAGATGGTAATAGTTAAAGTAAAACAAAATGAGAAAAGTTACAAACCAGCCATTCTTTATGACCCTGAAGCCCATCGTGGTTGAGAGTTTTAACCGCTACCGTAAGCCCTGTTCCTGGTTTTACTGGAGCAGTTCCATTTTCTTCAATCCACCCTTTGAACACGCAACCAAAACCACCTTCGCCAAGAAGACTCTCAGGTCTAAAGTTTCGAGTTGCCAACTTGAGATCGTTGAATGTGAACTTCCGCAGTCGAGAAGCAACTTTAAGCTCCTCTTCGAGTTTTGATGTTGAAGAATTACTCTCCGCATTACTAGTGGTCGTGGATGAGACAATTGCGCCTGTTGGTTGGTCTTTGCTTGTGTCATTTGCTGATTTCGTTTCTAGAAATTCATTGAGAGAACAAACACATTAGATATAACCCGCTAGAGAAGAATTAATCTGGTTCTACATCAGCCATTAAACAGAAAAGGATTCAATTAGACAAAAGCACTCAAGAAAACATGTATACAAGTTACCAATTCAATAACATGCAATGCAAAAGACAAAAGTCCAACTTCCATGAGGGGGACGGAATTATGACGTGTCAAACATAGTATCATAATTCAGAAAAGAAAAATTGACTATGCTACAACGTCATGTATTGCACACAGAAATCAAAACATCAATTTCAATGGCTTAGTTATAACTTCTTAACCAAGACGCAATCATTATCACAAACCTCTATCAGAAAAACACAAAACCTCCTGTATTGTACGAGTGTTTTGACTCGTGGCCACAATTTCTAACAGTCTTCCTAAATCACCAACTTGTCACAAGCTCCAAGCCATTTAGAGCACCTAATTTTTCCTCCAAATCTAGCAGCGGTGATTTCATATTGAGAATCAAAGCTCAACATTGCATGTTTAATTTGGCTATTTCAACTAACTTGTTTCACCATCCTCCTCAAACATTATGTTTTGTATCTTCGTTTCCTTCCCTTCTGCACGGTGAGAATTTGCAATTTATGACATAAATATACGGTCAAACAATTATTCTTGAAGTTATATTTTTCATCTTTGCTTTTAGAGATGTTCTTAAAATTAAAGCTCGACAAGCAAGGTTCTTTTCCGTGGAAATTAAAGCTTCCATACAAAAATTTCCAAAATTTTCTGTCCAATATTTCAAAAATTTTCAAAGCCAAATTTTTTGCTCGTCAACTATAATTATAGGCGTAAAAATATAAACTTTATCACAAAGACCGGAGCTAAATTAGAAACGCTATAGCACACCAAGGCAATAATTTTTGTAAAAAAATAAAACATAACTAGCAGAACCATGAACAAAACGCAATTAAAAAAATTGAAAAAAAGAAATAAAATAAAAATAAAAATAAAAAATTTACCATAGTGAGTGCTTGTTCCACTGATTGAGCTATCAACTTTGGATCTTGAAGAAATGCAGCTTCCAATAAACCTGAGCCTAACCCAACACCCAGTTTCTTCGTCTTTCTCGGCTTCTACATCAACTTTCTTGTTCTTCTTCCTTCCCTTTGATTTATACAAATCCCAAGACTCCACCTTACCATTCTCTGCACCAACTCCCATCTCAGAAAAACCCTAAAATTATCAAACCCAAACCCAGAGAACAAGATACCATCAAACCCTCCAAAATTCCCAAATACCCACTTTCCCACCACACGCAATCAAGCTCTTGTCCTCCCCATGAGAGAAAACAGAGAGAAAGAAAGATGACACAGAAATTCAAGGACTTTCCTCCAATAACCCAGAAGAAAAATTTTAAAAAAAGAAAAGATAACCCCAGTTGAGAAAAGTACTAGATCACGCAAAGTAGATCACACTTGACTCCCCAAAAAATTTTCAAAAAAAATTCATGAATTTGAGGAATAAAAAATTGTTGAGGAAAAAAGAAAAAAAAAATCCCCGAGCAGAAAGTACCGGATTTAACAGAAATAATGCACCGAATTGAAGTTGGACCAGAAATGTCTGCTCGAAGACACAGAAATCTCAGAAAATGGACTCCCTCACAAGCTGACCAGTTTAAAGATAGGTAAATAATTAATTCCGAAAAAATAGATATTATATATATATACACACGATATATAATAATGGTGAGAATTATCGATTCTCTCTCTCTCTCTTTTTATAAATGGAATCGATGACTACGGGAAAAGCAACTGGAGCTGCCCGGAGAAAACGGGCAGGAGGGCAAAGAGCTGCCCGGGCTGCCCCAATACAAATGTAGGAAACAACAATTGGGTCGTCTAAGGACAACTCAAAATCTTCCAATTTTGATCTATTTATTAATGTCTTAAACATTGTTTAACTAATGAGATTATAACATATCAATTAATAAAATGTTTAGTAAAATTAATTTTAACTAAAATGTTTAGTTATTATTGTATAAAACTTTTATATATTACAATAATAAAAAAATAAATTATAATATAAAACTCTCGTAATAATACAGCTTTTAATTTAAAATTTAATTTTGGTCACATTTTTCAAACATTTTATGAAAAATTTGAAGTAATATTTAATTGACATACATTTTTCATTAAATAACTATAATTTTATGACATCAAAAATTAAACAGAAGATTTGAGTCTATTTAAACTCTAACAAATGATTAAAACCACTATTAAATTTTGATGTTTTAAATGATGTATAACTAATCACATTACATCGTATTATTTAAAAGCTTTAAATTAATATAATTCTGATTTTTTTCATTTTTTTTATTAAATAATATGTAATAACATAAGAAATTAAACATTATTTAATTATTTAATATAGAAAGTTGGACAAGGATTTAAATCCTCAGCGGACGAAGGCGAGGCGGGCAAACCGGCCAGCAAGGGGGAAGCGGAAGAACACCAAGAAATGTGGGCAGCACGGGCAGGAGAGAGAAATAAGGGCGGGACCCACTCCGATGTGACGTGTAGCATAGGTGGGCGGAGGCTAACACGCGCGTCAGATTGATATCATCTTTTTTTTCTTGTTCTTTTGTTTTTTTTTTTTCTGAGAATCAGATTTTGATTATCAATCCTTGCTGTACTGAACAGTGTACATGCATCTCTCTATTATTTTAATCTCTTTTTAATTGGTCTAGTTAATTGATAATTACCCCAACAAACAATCAATCATCTAAAATTAGAAAATTAATTAATTTAAAATTAAATGAAGAATTTTGAGTGCTTAATTCTTAATGTTAATAACAATGTTTTTAATCACGTTGTAGTTCTAATTGGAGAGAAACACGTAATTGAACTAAAGTGATACAATGCTTTTAATAATTCTCCAAAAACTTGTAATTTCATATGGGAATTTTGTTTTACGTTCTATTAATGTATTTTATTGTTTAGTAACTTTTTTTTTTTTTTAATGTCGGAAGAGTTTATAATGATGATTAGGTGCAAAAGTTTATGATTGGCTGTTGGGAAATCTGTGAGGCTTTATAAGATTTATTTATATAATGTCATAGAATCATTGTACATGCTTTACTTGGGGTGGGGAGAGGGGATGGAAAAATTGTCCATACAACAACATTCCAAAAAGAAACTTGCAGGGAAAAAAAGGAGAAAAGGAATTATAAAAAGAAGGGGACAATTTTGTTTTGAGTCATTCCGAAAAAATAATAGAAATGAATGTCGTACGGACAAATTTGTGTGTGAATTTTTTAAATTGTGTATACTGTATTAGTTAGTTTTTTAATTTAGATGTTTGATATGGTGGATAGAGCATGTAAGAGCTTTACAGTTTAGTAATTTTTTTTCTTTTTTGCTGTAGCATGTGAGAGTTTTACACTGTTTTTCTAACTAAAAAGTTTGTTAGAACCAACTTTGTCAAACAGGATGTAAAACAATCAAATCTTAAGAAATTTACCATCTGATTATTTACAGATCACCTAAGTTATTTACAAATTACCTTGTGTCATCTTATTGGTGTGATCTGCTCTCTAATATAGTGTTTGGTATAGTGGTTAGAACCGTTGGTTAGAATTGTTTTTACTGTAGCATGTAGAGCTTTACACTGTAGCCTTTTTTTTTATTGTTACTGTAATATATGAGAGCTTTATACTGTTCATAACAAAAAAAGTGGTTTGAACCAAGCCGCCAAACACCCCTTTGTTTGTTTTTTCTCCCCTTTTTTTAAGATTGTTAATTACGAAGGAGTATATAAGTGTTTAGGAACGATGGTATATTTCTCTCATAAATCATGCTCAGTATACATACAAGTCATGGAAGGCATAATTAGTGGCTACATACAATGTAATTAGTTAGTTTCTTAAAACAATCAAGCCACCTAACTTAGAATATTGTCAAATAATCGGAGAGAATCATGTTTCATTATTATTAGTCCGATTTCTTTTGGGTATGCTATTGTTAACATGTTACTAGCATAGCGAGTTTAATGGTTGTTGTTAAATTCACCGTTAGTCCTTTCTTTTTTAATTGAACGTGGCATGCAGGATTTAATTTCTACACCTTGTACTAGGGTCAGATGTGAAATTAATATTAAATTTTGCCACTGTTGATAAAAATTGAGAAACACTAATCAAGCTTTTATTATATTTATTACTATTCTTATTATTTTAGGAAAGAGAAATACACAGATAAAGCTATGGATCCTAGAAGAAACAACAAAAGCACAACCTCACTTTGCAAGGAGAACAAAGATAAAACAAGGACATTAAATGAATACCAAAACAAGTATTTGTTTAAAGCTAGTTTGTTAGCATAAGTAACCGCATTTGAATTTTTTAAGTGGCAGCGTGCAACACAAAAGAATTGACTTCCATTATGCCAATTAATCATGCATATTAATTTACATATTTATTATGCTCCTTCTAAACTAATTCGACCAAAAAAATGTGCTAGTTTTGCTCCGTGATAATTTATTCCTAGCAACAAAAGCTCATTGTCTGAATATAAGAAAGAAATATATATATATATATATATATATTTCTTTCTTATATTCAGACATTGAGCTATATATATATATTTATGTATTTATTTATTTTCTCATGAGTTTCTTTTGTCAATGATGCTTATGAATATCGTCTAAGATAACTATAAATAAAAATAAAATTGATGATTGGTGAGAAACAGAGCCCCCTATTAAAGGGTAAAGCATGATAAGAATTCCTTTTCCCAAGAAAAAATAAACAACAAAGGCATGAAAATAATTGACCCAATCCATGGAGCTCATGGCTCTTTAATGAATTATTTATCAAAGCAATCTTGATGACATGGTCATCATTCTAGAAGACTTGATTGATTTACAGCTATTGGTGAAAAAAATTCCCAATAGCTCATGCCCAAGCCTACACCAAAAAAAAAAAAAGGAGAGTCATTAATGGACCAGTGTTGACTTCAACCGCTGCCAGATAAAATGTTTGTAATCATTGGTCATCCAAGACAAAAACCTGAATCATAGATATTGCATGATTTCTCTATCAAAATAAAAGTCACAAAACTCAGATATCCATAGATCAGAAAGATGGACTTCATGTTGCTGATAATTATAAATCAAGATACTTCCAATCGACACAGGGGTTCTAACTCTAATTCAAACTATCTGCGGTGTAATCACTCAATAGTTTCAATGTAAATTAAAAAAAAAAAAACTGCAATATAATACTCACAATAGTTACAGTGTTTTAAACTCTTCTTTCAAATACTCTTTTAAGTTTCTTACGTAGAAAATTATATCTTAATATCAATTAAAACTTACTTCCTACACTATTTTTTTTTTTTTAAGTACTTCCCACACTAGTTGGTGTCAAAGAATTAGTTCAATAATTGGATACACAACACTCTTCAAAAGGAAAATCCGACAAACAGACAAAAGAAGAAAGGCAATAAATGAGATTGTACGCTTGAGGCCCGTAGTATTGAAAAGAGGAGGTTGAATAAAATCTGTATAAATCATCAGAAAGACATGGCTTTTCTGTTCTTATCAAGAGTAAAGAAATGACTCTATTCACACGCGGAGATTCATCTACAAACAATATAGTACTATCCCATTAAAGGGGGAACACAACAATTACCATCCTCAAGAGCATTGGATGCAATGTAAAATCATTAATCTCAATTTCAAGCCCTGCTCGTCGCTCGACTCGAAGGAAGAATACTTGGGTGCTTGTTGCTAAGAACTGAATCGTTGACGACAAAATGATTCACACCTTGTTTCTTCCATAGTTCAAGTGAGGTAAAGTACAAATGTTCTGAGTCGATCCACCTTAAAAAATTGCCGTGGAAATGCTGGAAGTTGCATTTATCTTTAGCGAGTGCTCGGGGATATATGTTAGACCTGTTGGCGCCAAAACTGAAACTTCAGAATTCTTATCTTTGTAGTTGATCAACAAAATTGCAAATATATCTTGAGGATATACAAAACGATAATCTTTTTTATATCACCGGATAGAAAAAGTATTTTAAAAATTGGCACTGGCTTTGGTTTTTTTCTCCCTTGTCATCTTTGTAGTTGATCAACAAAATTGCAAATATATCTTGAGGACATACAGAACAATAATCTTTTTTTAAAATCACCAAATAGAAAAAAGTATTTTAAAAAATTAGCACTGGCTGTGGTTATTTTCTCCCTTGTCACTGGTAATTAGCACAGGTAATTATAACATGCACTATCATGCCTGTTGGTGGTGACAGTGACACAAATGAAATAATCACAAAACAGTGTTATCCTTAAAATACTTTTTTTGTTTCTATCAAAAACCCTATAATATAAATGCTTTAGCCCTGCAAATCATTTACCTCGAACAAACTATTTCTAGAAATAACACAAGCCCAAAAGTAAGGTTCAATCATACAATAATCGTCTGAAATTAGATGTAATATCATGACTAAAATTAAAGCTCAAGGAAGAAGTTTCATGTATTAGTAGTATAAAAGCCAACCTAGTTTGCAATTTAGACAGTAGAACAGGGCCTTGGCATATCTATATGTCAATGACAAGCCTACGTGGAATAAGCAGAGACGGTACCTTTTTCCTTGACATCAATTTGTAAAGTGTCCAGTGTAATTATGCCATCAGTCAATGGAAGTAGCTCAAGCTTCATGGTGGCCGCAGAATGAGAGGGAACACATCTGATGTGACCATAGCACAATGTTAATAATTGACACATACGTCCACAACCACAGATAAGAAAAGACGAAAAGAAAATAGTCAATTACCCCAACGGCACTCTACTCTGGAGCCACAGGTGCGTGCAACCCAAACCACTATTTGGAATGACATCAGACATGGAAGAACCCTGCTCAGTAAAAGAAACTGATCGAGCTCCACCGTTAGCGTTCTGTTTCTGATTTCCAGACAAAACAGGTGCTGAGCTCAGCCTGTGATTTGCAGAGGAACGTTTCTCCCCGCTTATGCTTCCTGTAAACTTGGGAAAACCAATGAAGGGACTCATAGGTGAAGATGGTGCAGAATTCAATGAGACAACTGAGGGCGGTGAAGTAAAAGAAGCTGGGGCAAGAACCGTTAAAGTTAGATCTTCGGATGTCAAATTTGAAGCCTGAAGTGTTAAGACCTGATAAATCACACCAAACATATGTTAAAGTCGCTAAACTAATTATAAAAGCACAAGTACAAGAGGAAAACGCATGTGCAACATAAAAGAGCTTTAACCTGAACAGGAAGTTGATAAACACCTCCATTGGCCCCATGTTGTCCTAAAATTTCAGATGTAACGGAGATCATAAGATCCCTTGAGATGCGTGGTCTCCAATTTGTTGGCTGCTTGAAAAACAATCTTGATTCTAGAAAACACAAACAACAACAGAAAAACATCAAGCAAAGAAAAACTGCTGAAGCAATTGAATGATAAGTTGAAATTTGAATTTCAATAAAATACATTACCAGTATAGTTGCACCGACATGATACCATAATAGCATATTGACCAGCAGAGGAAGCACTCTTTCCTTCAACAGTCTTCGGGGGAAGACGTAAACTTGACGCAGCATTTACAGCTGGTAATTGGGATGTTTGAGTACTTCTTTCATCAGTAGCCTTCATATTGTTCCACAAAGGCATTGCTGGTTTAAGAATAAAAGAATGCTCTTCACCCCTCCTGCCACAAGAATTTATAATGAGCTCAAAATGAATTTGCCAGTCCCTAAGTTTCACTGAACAAGACAAAAATTGCTAATGCAAATCATAACTTGGGTTCGTCTTTCCTTCCAAAATAATTCACTACACATCTTAGCTGATAAAAGAGTGGGAAAAGGCTGGAAACACTTAATCAGATTGAGAGGTCTCAATCCTCGCCCCATTTGAAAGGAGGCATTGCGTCTTTGCTCTCTTATTAACCTTGGTAAATATAGATTGCTTGAAAGTGGGACAAATATAACAAAGTGTAGTAAGATATCTAGAGTCAACACCAACCTGAGGACTAAATTTGGCAAACTGTGGTCGACTCCTGCTTCAATGCATGCAATTGGGAGGGATAAAGGTTGTCCACCTTTTGAACCCTCCTCAAAAACAAGTGTTATAGCATCCACATAAACCACAATATCTGGTGCATGTGCTGGTGAAACATTCTGCAGATAAAACATCAATAACTTAGAGCAGAAATTTGGAGACAAAAAGAAAATGAATTATTCAACAACTTCATCAACAAAAACTAATGATAATAATATTATACCCATAAGGGACAACATAAGGTCTATTCTTAAACAATTTGACTTGGTCAAGACCATGGTTTGCACCTTTATCTGGACGCAGAGCAGGTCATCTGTATTGCAGTCAGCAGCAAAAGAATGCATTTCTACAGGTTGTATAATTTCCAGCTTTCTCCTCCACCTTCTTCCTGGCATATAGATGCCTTCTAATCCACAACAAACAGAAAATCTTTCTCGCTCCAATGACACGCCTCCGAAAGACAAAGGCCCTTCAGAACTCGTTTTCTGACTCTTCCAAAGCTTTTGAGATGAGTATTGATCCCAATCTTCAAGATCAAAGCTTGGCTTAGAATTGATAGCCTTAACAGGTGCAGGAGGTGGGGTATTATTTTGGGGTAGTGATGACATGGAGTAGCTTCTAAAATGGCCAAAAGAGAAAAGCTGAGAACCAGATGTGGAAGTAAAATTGGACTTTTGCGATGTGTTTCCAAATCCAGAGTTGGAAATTAAGGAAGGAGATAAGGGGCGAGCGGGAGGAGGAAGTGTGTTATCTAATGGAAGTAACCACTTTAACAGTTCTCCATATGGGTCCTGATCTGCAGATGCTACATTCCTCTCCCTCTCGGAAGCCAAATCTTTCTCACGATATTTCTCAAATTGAAGAATTTCAATGACGGGGTCATTCAAAACATCAACACCAACATTCACCTGTAAAAGCACCTGCATCCTTCCAAAAAAGAAAATGGAATGAGAATCAGCGGTCAGAACACTCAGTAATACTACAAATGCATATAAGCATTGAAAGGGACAAGTATCCAAAAGACGAGGTATAAGATAAACATGCAGCAACGAATAATAAATAAAAAGCACGACATGAATTCCTTGTAGTTTAACTAAGAACACTCTATTACTATTCTCGTCTGAAAGTCACAATTCACAATGCCAATAAGAATTTGAGTTTAATAGGGACAAAATTTCAGCCATCAACAGCTAGAAACATTGATAGACATAGAAATGTCAAGAAAAAAATAAGTTCTCCACATAATATACAATAAATTATTTTCCTACTCCTTTCTTTTGTGCAAAAAGGTCCCCAAAAAAATAATTACACATTAACATTGTAGAAGTTTAATAACACATACCACTATGTCTCCATTAGGAAGAGAACAACATTTCACGGTATTTCTTGCCACCCCACCAGTGATGGCAGGATCAAAACTTCCTTTATCAATAATAGCATTAAGGTGAGAAACACCTTTTGCAGTTTTCTCGGTTCCCTTGGCAATAGAATTTTCACCATCCATCTCAGAAGATTCTGATGATTCAGAAGACTGATTGGGAGCACTCTTGCTTGACCAAAGTGGTTCAGCTGATTCTGCAATTCTAACAAAATAATGGGACTTCTCAAATCTTTGTAATAGCATTTCTGTCTGTCTTCTGTGGTCTTCCATTCTAAAAAGTGATTCACCAGTAGAAACATCATTTTTTTTATCAATATTTTCCTTCAATGCATTTCCAGCATTCTCATCTCTATCTGGACCAACAGGACTCGTTTCTCCTTTTCCGTCTTCGATGCTTCCATTTTGTTTCTCCGGACTTTTCCCTATGCCATTTTTACTCATCAAAGCAGCAACTTTAAATGGCGTTATAATTTCTTCATCTTGCTTACATGCTGCCAAGCATGCCAGTATGTGAACTTGTTCACCTGGATGAGAAAATAAAGTCAGATCTATGCTCTGAAAAATGCAATATCTACTAAAAAGAGAAGCAATCCAAGTACCTTAACACTAAAAGAACGAGGAAAAGCAAGAGAAGTTACCAGGAAAAACAAAGGAGCGATCCAAAGTGCGTAATGACTTTATATCCGGTGTGTTTTTCCAATCATCTGGGAGTTCCTCTGTAAGATCATAAAAAGCATTAAATGCAACAAACTGTAGCATTTTAAAACTATAAAAAGAGTCGCCCACCATGTCATCTACTTTATGTCTGAACTTTAACTAGAAAATGCAAAACAGAACTGCTCAGAAAGCTAAAGTGAACAGCCCAATTGATACTCCATCAACTTTGGATTCTATCCTAAATCAAAAAACAAAAGAACAGCTTTCATGCACTGAACACATGTAGAGCAGCAAAAGAACTAGGCTGTTACTTTAAAATTTTCTAGATCCGATTTCGAAGGTAAATTTTAGCATCACCATAACAATAACATCAGCTTCGGCTGTTATTAAACCATGGCAAAAAAAAAAAAAGCATCAATGAAAAGTATTTTACTACAGCTTTTTTTCCCGCTTTTCTCAAGAGAAGAGTTTCTTCTCCAAATAATACAACATAGAAAGCAATAATGAATAGTATGAGAATAATCTACAAAGACATGGTGGGTATGGCGGAAAGGGCATACTGTAAGGAATGGTAATCCATCCTTCCTCTTCAGACACATCAGAATGCTTAGCTACGGTAGACAAGTCTTTCTTTGCATCTGAAGCCGCAATGCTAGCATTTTCACCTACAAAACCATCATTTTCTCCGTCGTTCAATTCGACTCTTGAATACTGCGGATATGGATCTTCGGCTATAAGACACTCTGAAGACGCCGTAGGTTTTGGCACATGATTTGTTGTCTCTGCCGGCGGTTCAGGAACAGGCGCTGGTTCTGTAGTCACAGTCTGCTGTGTAGATCGCATTAAGAAATTCATGGTCACGCCCAAAATGTGTCAACAAATCGACGCCTTCCGAGTAGAACGCAGAATATGTTAAAAATTATTCCAACTCAAAAAAATTCAAGCCAATCCGCCTGAAAATGCCTACATAGAACAAAAAAGTCATCACTCTGAACTTCCTCCAATCGTACTAAACTAAACTTGAAAAATTAATATTCTCTAACCAACCAGATAAAAAAAAAGTTATGCTTCTTCTAATTTAGATTCAAAATTTTCTAATTTCGCAAACACAATTTCGCACAAAAAATCGAAAGCAGACCAAGAAAAAAAGGACAAAAACAGAGAACCTTTGAACTTGCAAACCTCAAAATACACGAAATGCATCTAGCAAACAATGAAATTAATGCAGAATTTTGCTTTTTTGAAGATAAATGTATTGAAAATCGAGATGATTACGATTCATTAGCAGAAGTGTTTGTGTGATCTAGTCGTGAAAATCATTCATTCTACGTTTGGTATTTTAGAAATGAAAATATATTAAAATAAATAAATAAATAACCTGGTGATCGGAGATTACGCCGGTGAAGATTGAAACGGAGGAGATCCAACTTTCGTAATTAAACAACCGGGAGTCGAAGAATTCTCTTCGCTCTACTGCTTTGATTCGATCTGAATTTCTGCTTCCCAGTCTCTGACACTGGGCCTTGATAGATCCAGATTGCTGCAATGACCCAACAACAAGTCGGACTGTTTGATTGTGAGCCCAAAATTCTTTTTGACATCGGCCAATCTACAGGTTTTTGAACCTTTTCAAGGCAAATAACTTATTTTATAATAATTCAGAAATTATAAATTGTAGCAGATGTTACTTTTTCTATACTAATTGTGATAAAGAGTTGGTTTTGAAAAATTTTGTAGTAAATATTAAATTTATGGTGTAAATTATTTATTTATGTTTTATTTATCATACAAATAATTCTTATTTACACTATAAGTAGATTTATTTTATTATGTAAATAATATATTTACCTTTTTATTTACAATGTAAATATTTTTTATTTATATAGTAAGTCATTTACATTGTAAGTCTACTATTTATTATAAATATCATCATAAATCACTTTGTTCTATACTAGTTGTGGTAAATAGTAAGTTTTGAAAAATATTTGTAGCAAATATTAAATTTATGGCGTAAATTATTTTTTTTTCTTTTATTTACAGTGAAAAAATTCTTATTTACACTATAAGTAGATTTATTGCGCAAATAATGTATATACCATTTTGTTTACAATATAAATATTTTTTATTTAAATTGCAAATAAGTTATTTACTTCGTCTATCTACTATCACTTTTTCTATACTAATCGTGGTAAATAACAAGATTTGAAAAATATTTGTAGCAAATATTAAATTTATGGTGTAAATTATTTATTTACCCTTTTATTTATAGTGCAAATAGTTCTTATTTACACCATAAGTAGATTATTATGCAAATAATGTATTTACCATTTTGTTTATAATGTAAATATTTTTTATTTATGTAGCAAATAAATTATTTGTATAGTAAGCCTATTATTTATTACAAATATTTTTAAAACCTAACATCTGCTTCAAAAAGCTTTCGAAATCTCACATTTATGTAATTTTCCCTTCATAATTTTGAGGGAATAACATATTTACATTACAAAACATGTTATAAATATACTATTTATTATGAATATTTCAGAACATGTTCATTTACTTATTATGAATATACTATTCACTAGAAATTTCTGTTTTTCGTTTGAGGATAATTGCGGCAAATTCAGTCATTAGTCATGAAGAATAAAGACTATCATACAGTTTGACAAAGTTTGTTATAACAAATTTTTTGGTTAGGGAATAGAATAAAACTCTTACATATTACGATAAAAGGCAAAAAATTATTACAATGTAAAACTCTTACATAATATACCATTTTGAACTAAAAAGTTAGTTCTAACAAACTTTACCAAATACCTTTAAATGTCAATCTCATATATAAGATAAACAGGTCGAGTTTAATTTGAATAAAGAATGTTATTTGTCTACACTACTCTTATATAGACGGCTTAAGAATTAACATTTTTCTAAATTTATGAAGATTTTAGATTAATTTACAGGCCTTTTAAAAATCAGTTTGAATCAAAAAAGTTTAAATTTGTACTATATAAATTTAAATCTTATAAAAAACACGTTTAAACCATTTTTTTTAGTTCATACTCATTTTTCAAAAAGACTTTTTTGTATATCTAGATATTTGTACAAAAGTGTTTGTCTAAGCAAAATCTAGCCGGTGCTCTTTCCAAGAGTTTTGTGTAACATTGATAGAAAAAAGGGATTCACATGTAACATGCAAAATGTTTTGCTTTTCCTCGGATTATGTCGGACACGACTCTCTGTTTTATTACTATTTTTCTTAAATAAATTTATCTAGCATGACATTAAGTATGAGACGCTAAGATAAGAAGTTGAAGATTTTTTTTTAATGCAGTTTTAATGGTCTCGCTAAGCTAACCTTTTTAGAATGTGTAATTTTAGTCTCTCTGCTGTCACTTTCATATGGAATGTATCACGAGGATGCAAGAGAAATTAAATGATATTAAAAAGAAATATTTTAAAAGAAATCTTAGAGCGATAATATAAGTGTGTGTTTGGAAAAATGATGGAAACCACTTTACTATAACATGTGAGAGTTTTACATTGTAGTAATTTTTTTATTGTTATTATAGCATATGAGATTTTTTACTGTTTATAACTGAATTTATGATGAAAACTGAGTGGTTCCACTACTACCAAAGACCCCATAAGTGTTGCTATAACAATGATAATGTAAAACGGGAAATAGACTCCAAGTTACAAAATCATTACAACAGTAATAGCACTAGTATCATCATGATTACTAATGGTGACTTAAAAATGAAGTTTGTAATAGGAGCCTATTGACCAGCCCAATATTTCATATCCAAAACGTCAACCATGTACAAAACTGCGCATAATATTTTTTTTTTTTTGGTCTTTTTATTTATTATTGTTTTAAAAAAACCTAAATCTTTTTTGCTATCTTTTGTTTAAATACATAATAAAAAAATGTTTTCTAATTTTGTTATTTTACTTCTTCATTGCCTTGATTTTGCCTTAATTATTTTACAGTTTCATTTTGTATTATTTATGTAAAATGTTTTTCCCTCGCTTGTTCCTTTTCAAATATGTTGTTGGATTTTTTTTAATTGACTTACTGCAACAATTTCTTTTTTTTCTAGAGAAATGTGCTTCTTATAAAAATTTTTTTAGGTCGTTTTTTCAACTTTTTTCCTAGTTATAAATGCATTTTCGCTAATTTTTCTTGGTGGGGCAATTGAAATGTGTTTTCCCTTTTTTTGCTCCTATAATATAATTTCTTTCATATGTGCCCTACTTAATTTTTGTTTTTTAATTTTTACTTTTCCAAAGATCTCCTATACTAATCAATTTTCAAAGTGCTTATTTTAAATAGTTTTTTCCCTCATGGTCCTATTAAATAAAATTTTTCAGGTGTGCTTCTATATAATTTTTCTCATGTGTAGTCTTTATTGTTTCAAAAGCGATATTTATAAAAATGTTTGAGAAAGTTGCATGTTAAGTAACAATTAACTAATATCTTTATTATTTAAAACATTAAAAAATAACCACAGACGTAGAGTTTAACTAGTAATATAATATAAACCGAAAAACAACAATAACTTTTGAAGATAATAATATATATTTAAAAGGAAATACAAAAAGAAAAAAATAGACGTTTAGCTGGCAATAAAAATCATTAAGCTTTAGAAGCCACGATCCAAATTGTGGGTTATAGTTTCAACAAAGTTTTCAATAGTGTATTTTTAATCACATGCTACCGTATCTTTCAATTCAAATTTATTTTTCAAACGATCTATATATTTTCTAAAACCTACAATAACATCAATTATAGTATAGCATTCTTTATACTTAAAAACAATCATGTTTAAAATTTTAAAGGTAAATAATACCGTGTAAATACAAATATGCTAGTTATCTTAAACATTTTAAAACATGTAATTTACTAAAAAAAGTTTAAAAAATATTATTGGCCTCTTTTCCCAAAAAATATACCGTAAAAATTATAACAAAGGCCCTTGTAACAATTTGTAGCGACAACTTATCTTAAACAATAGCAATTTGAGAAACGATGAACAACTTTCCTCCAAAACATTTACTTTTGAAAACCACTAACATAAAATAAAACAAGCAAGCATAACTTTAAAAAACGACAAAATAGAATAAAACAAAAATACTTAAAAAGATTATTTTCATAAATACCTCCAAATTGTGCATCTTATTTTATTTTACCCTTAATTTTATAAAATTGGTATAAATGTCTCTATGTATAAAAAACCACTCAAAATGCTCCCTCTTTCAAATTGCCTATACAAAGTCAACAGTTATGCTGGCATGGCTAGCATTAGAAATAATTAAAACTTAATTTAAGCTGAAAAAGAGGTTAATTACCGAACAAATAATAAAAAATTAAGTATATATATACAAAAAAGCTTTTGAAATACTTTTTCAATTAAAAAAACCCAACTTTACCAAAGTTTATTTTTTAGTTTTTAATAAATCTAGTGTGCATTGGCTCCTTACACTTAAGGTAGACTTGTTTATTTTTAACCGTTATATTCAAAACTAATAGAAAAAAAAACATTCTTATTGATAAGAACTCTTAGACGGTCCATTATAGATTTTCCCAAACAAATAGTAACAATCTTTAAAGACAAAAGGGAATAAAAAAACTATAGGAACAACCTAACATAAAAACTATATTCTAAAAAAAAGAAATTGTTTTTTTAACAAATAAAAAGACATAACTTAAAAACTAGGAATGAATATAAAATTAAAAAGTCTATGGGAGGTATAAATAAAGGGAATCTTTATAGTAAAAAAGCTAATTTTACTTTACCAGTAAAGCAAGGTGTTGTAGTCGTCAAGATTAGATTTTAATAGTCTAAGATGTGACTGTCTATATTAAAGATTTTAATAGTCAAGATTAGATTTTTCCCCCTTTTTTTTTTTAGTTTTTGAGTTATGTTACTTATTATTTCCAACCACCAAAAGCACTTGCCAAGTCGTAAGCTCGATTTGTTGCATCAGTTAGATCGTCATCCAACGGTCCTTATGCATACACTACCGATGAGGGATAAATACACCCTCCGCCGTTGATTTTCTGTTTCTTTTTTTTTTTTTAAGTGGTTGTGCGCGTTTCACAAGTTAAATACATGTATGTGTCAAAATAAAAAAAAAAAATGTAAAATTTGTAGAATTTAATGAAAGTACAAAAAGTCCGAAGCCACTGCCTAAAGCATCCAATCCTACCCTACAATAATTAAACAAGGAAATCACACCAATCGGAATCAACTCGAAAAGGTAAACGACAAAACGGCCTGAACACTAACCTCAAAAAAATTTCGTGTACGTTAGATTTAAATGAAATTGGACTAAAATTAATGTAAACTAAGATTCGATTTGGGGACATAATGTTGAAGAGTATTGATTTCTGATTTGTCCGCGTGGCAACTACACGTATCCAATAATGATAATAATAAATTACGAAACAAAATATTTTAATTAAAAAGTCACTCACATAAAGACAAAGCGAGTGCCACGAAAGGCTGACGCCAATGGGATAAGAATCGGCGTCGGTTTTGTTGTTGGCATGTGGTACCAGATGCTTCTGGACCAGTTGTTTGCTTAACAATACGTGGCCCAGAATGATTGGTTCTTTTGAGTTCGTGATGGTCCACTATCACCACAATAGGGTCGCGTGAATGGCACATTATTGTGGACCCGGCAATAAGAACTTAGAAAACCTCCAGAAAGGGGTAATCAGGTAAATATATTTTAATTTTAAATTTCTTCTATTTCTTGGAAACTGAAGAAAATATTATAAATTTTATATGTTGTTTGCTAATAATATCTTTTAGTATGTTTTAGTTAATATGTTGTTTGCTAATATCTTTTAATATGTTTTATTTAATATGTTGTTTGCTAATATCTTTTAAATTTAATATGTTGTTTGCTAATAATATCTTTTATTTTAATATGTTGTTTGCTAATAATATCTTTTAATATGTTGTTTGCTAATAATATCTTTTAATATGTTTTAATTTTATACCCATTAGTCTACGGCAGGAGACGTGACTCAGCGACACAAGCCTCTATTTGATAGTCGTGAGCCCCACCAATAATTCAAGCGCAGACGGCCCCACATTTTATCTTTGATTACGTAATTTTACATGTTTAATGTTTTTTGAAAGAGTTTTGGAGGACTAGGGATTGATGGGATGTGCCATAACTCGTATGTGATGCGAGGAAGGATCATAGGAATTTCCTTTCTTCGATTTTGTTCGTTCAGTTTTTAGTTACTTTCAAGCTTTTTTTGTTTAGAAAAAAAATTTGTTAATTTCATCAGTTTGGTGAACAAAAATACAGATTTCTGATTTCTCTTTCATAAATTCATTTTCGTTTTGATGAGCCATCGAAAACGAATGAAGGGCATTCCTCAACAGTCGTGAGCTCCCAATCACAAGTTTCAAAAGATATTTTTTCAATTTTTTTTCTCAATAATTTCTCATTTTTATTTCGTATTCTTCAGTTTTCGAACTCACTCAACTCACTCACTATGTACAGTAACAAGCTCTCGAAGACCGATTTGAGTTTCTGGGTTTTCTCTGTTCTTCTTGTCTAGTTGAAAATCATAGGTTTCTGAGAAAATTTGCAGAATTTTCTTTTTTCTTTTTCTCGAGAACCAAACGTTGCCACATGGGATTGGGACTGATTCGCCTAACGAGCAGAGGCAGAGATTACTACTATTACTACATCAGTCGAATCGTACGATCAAGGACACGAAGATGGAATCTCAACTGGGTCTGATTGAACAATCGTTCAACGAGTCTTACTCGCTATGGGCACGAGAAGCCCTTGACGAATTGCCGGACAATTTCACCATCACCGACCCCTGCATCTTCGGCCACCCGATCGTCTTCGCGAGCCGAGGGTTTCTGAAGATGACGGGGTACTCGAGTTCCGAGGTGGTCGGGAAGAACGGGAGGATGTTTCAAGGTCCGGCGACCAGCCGGAGGTCGGTAATGGAGGTCCGCGAGGCGGTTGGGGAGGAGAGGGCGATTCAGATAACGCTCTTGAATTATCGGAAAGACGGGACGCCGTTTTGGATGTTGTTTCACATGTGCCCTGTTTTCAGTAAGGAAGATGGGAGGGTGATCAACTTCGTGGCGGTTCAGGTTCCGATTTCGAGGAAATTGAGGTTTCGGACTGGGTTTGTCTGTGGAGGGACTGGCGCAAATGGGGTTGATTGTTCTTCCGAGGAGATTAATGACGTCGTTTATGGGTCTTGTAGGAGAGAGGTGTGCTCGGATTCTTTGTTGGAACTGGGTCGTGTTTTGGCTCTTGATTCTGATGTTAGAGGTTTGTTTTGATTGAAGTTTCTCATGTGGGTTTTGTTTTAAGTATTGATTTTGCATTATTCTTCAGTCTGATATTATGAGTTCTTAGACTTAGCCTTCCTTGGTAGCATTTTAATTTTATCTCTTTCATTTATTTCAGCTGTTTAGTAACCCAACCAATGAGCAAGAGGGGGCGTTACAAGCAGGGCCAAGTTAGTTTTCAATTATGTGGAGTGAATTCAATGAATATCGTTTATAGGAAGTTGGTATTTGAATATACATATTCCGAAGAACGATTTGAGCTGAATTTACATATAAAAGTGGTCCGGTTGAATAGCTAGACTTCATAAGTGGCAATAGGCTTAATTCACAACGGAAACGAGTTATAGCTGTTTGGTTCCTTTTTTCGAAAGTTTTTTGTCATTTTTTGAAAACACAAAAAATGAAAACCAATTTAAGAATATGTTGGCTAAGTTTTGGGATATAAAAAAATAAAATAATAATAATCAAAAGTCTCAAATTTTGTATGAAAACTGAAAACAAATTTTAATTGTTTTCAATTTTTTTTTTCCTTCTTTCTTCAACAAACACAGGAGCCCTCCACCCCCTCCTCCTCCGCCCAACCCTCGCTGACGACCCACACAGCTCCTCCGCCCACCACCCCCTCACTGGAGCAGCGACCCACCCATCCCTTCCTCCCATCGGTCCCAAAGCTGGCACTACAGCACCGGCCTGTTCGTGACAGGAATCTCGTGATGGGCATTTTGTGACAGGAGGCAGCTTGCAATGGGCATCTCTCGAAGGGCCCTCAATCTCCGTGAAAGGGTTGTCGACATGAGAGGACCGTCGATCTCTGCAGGGGTGGGGTTGGGCCATAGGGGGTGTCGGGATGGAGTCGTCGGGGGTGTTGTTGGGTTGGCTGGGGTGGGGTTGGGCTGGTCGGTTTAGGTGGGCCTAGGCCGCAATGGATGGTGTGGGGCTGAGTAAAGGATTTTTTTTTTTAGGGGAATTGGTTTTTTATTCTAATTAATATCATTAATTAGTATTATTTAAATTAACTTTGTTTAAATTATATTAATAATTTTTATTAAAAAATGTCGTCGTTTTTAAAAACATACCACTTTATACAACCAAACACAATCTCAAAAACTGTTCTAACATATTTTTGAAAACATTTTTTTAGGATGTTAGGCAGGTTGTTAGAATCGTTCGTTAGAACTGTTTTTAATGTAGCATGCGAGAGCTATATACTGTAGCGATTTTTTTATTGTTACCGTAGCATGTGAGATTTTTTTTTTATTATTGTAGCATGTGAGAGCTTTACACTCTTTATGACTGAGAGAGTAGTCCGGACCACATTTTGCCAAACACCCTATTCATTTTCAGATTTTTTCAAAAACAAAAACCAAAATAAAAATACTACGACACGGCTTATGTGCTCTTGCTTGATATATATATATATATATATATATATATATTTTACTTTGATATAGTAAATTTATAATGTGTTTCATCTTCAATCCTGGGGTGAAATTTTCAGTTCTGGTTCGGTTCTCATAACGGTGTAACATGCAGAATTGGAGATTGAAGAACCGTGTGAAGCAAGTGATGTAGAGAAGAGAAGAGCGGCTTCTACCGTTAACAACGTTTTGTCTGTGCTAACTCACTATAGCGAGTCGACCGGAAGACGTGTGTGTGGAAAGAGATGCAGCCTATCTGGGGTGGGCCATCTAAGTTCATCCTTAACTATTTCTCTTGGTAGAATCAAACAAAGCTTTGTATTGTGAGTTATTGCAAATTTCTCATCTTTCGTTCTTTAACCAAAGCTTTTTAGTTTTACAAAGATAGCTGATGTATTTGTAACATTGCGTTTGCTTTTGCCACATTGTAGGATTGATCCGCACACACCTGACACGCCCATAGTCTATGCAAGCGATGCCTTCTTAACGTTGACAGGTGCTTAAAGCCCACAACATCTATTTCAGTCCAACATTTTAGGTAGACAAAGCGGGCTTTATATCAGTTGTTTACCCGTATAGGTTATACCAGGAATGAAGTATTGGGTCGCAACCGTAGGTTTCTAAATGGGGCAGATACGGATTCCTTGACATCGAATCAGGTCAAAAATATTTCTTTTCCCAAGTTACAGATCTTTTAATCATTGCTCTTGAGCTCGCAAACTTGATGGAACGGATGTTCTATTGAGTTATGGTTGCATCTTTTTGCTGTTTTCTTTTCCGCAGATAGAGGAAAGTATTCAAACGGAACAAGCATGCACAGTACGTATCTTGAGTTACAGGTTGATTCTTGTTGTCCACTATGTCCCACAAGGCCTGCCTGCTCTCTGTTCATCTAAATTTAATGAAATATGTTCCTTTTCATTTCAGGAAGGACAAAAGTGCGTTTTGGAATCTTCTTCACATATCGCCTGTTCGTAATGCAACTGGCAAGGTACAATATTGTTGCTTTATTTATACTTGACATGATTTTTGCATTGTTCATGGTAAATTGTGTTGATTTTAATTTCATTTTATAATGCACTGGCCAGATTAGGATTGTTGTGATTTGTTTTCAAGTCTTGGTGTAAAGCATTGCAGACATTTAGGCTTTACTCGTTATTTCAACTTTAGATAGGTTTTTAGTCATACGTGGTTATGAAAAGCTCGACAATGTTCCGACATTGATAATGAACTAACTTCTCCATAAACTGTCTTATGCTTTAAGATAACTTTGAAATGAAGTTGGAGTTGGAGATTTCGCCTTCTTTTTATTGTAAACACAATGTTCTGAATCTCTCACCGTGTTTAATTTGTTTTACGAGTGGTCAGATAGCGTACTTGGTCGGTGTTCATGTTGAAGAAGGGTGTGCAAACCAGGATGGACATAGGCATGGACTGAGCCCTGAAAAGAGACAGCTTAGCACAGTCGGTGCTGTTAAGGTTGCTGTCAGGAGTTCATCAATGGCTGCTGGCCCTTCGAAGCCTTAGCACCCTACGATCTATCATCTATGTCACCTTTTAAGGATCTGCTATTTTCATCTTGTAACCACAGGAAACAGAAATCAGAAGAAATTTGGTTATATAAATATTGCAAGGCCAGATTATTGTCTAGAGTACATAAATGAAAGAAAAAGGCAATTACGTTGCCACTGAAATATAAGAATGTATGGCTTTGATCGGAAAACATGTTAGAAAAACAAAGTTTTGTTTATTGTAGTAAAAAGTTCTTACATGTTATAGTAAAAAGCAAAAGCAAAAGTTTGTTATAATATAAAGCTCTTACATACTATAATTTTAAAGTTTCAATTAATTTTTTAAGCACACTTTATATCTACCTAGGACTAAAATGTGCACGGTTATTGGCAATTCTTGAGTGTTTTTTTTGGAACGTCTTGTTGTTAGAAATTTCTGAATTTTAATGGATCAATATGAGATACTGGGGACGTGAATTTAAGACAGCCGCATTACCGTTTAATGGTTTTGCCATTCAATAGCAGAATTTTATGGAAACGCTATTAAAAATGGTATGACTAATTGTAGACGGCACTAAAACTGGTTCACAAGGACGTGTCGCTTACAAAAATAAAAAACATGTTATTTCTTTACATGAACAACAATGCATGTCGTTTATATATAAAGAAAAAAGATATAAAATTTTAAGAGGCAAGCGATATGTCGTTGCTCATTTCAAATATCTTTTTCATTTTTTCCTGCGAGTTTCACTATTTAATTGCCTTGATTTGGAAGGATACAATAGCGCACAAATGAACGAAAATTTAGTGGGGTTTTTTTTTTTTTTTTTTAAGTTAAAAATATAGTGGGTTTTTGGTTATTTGCTTCCTTTTTTCTCTTTTCATGGAAAAACTCTATATAGTCCAAACTCAATAACATTATCAAACGTTGCGTTTTTTGCTGACTCTATTTTGACTCTCCTATGAATTTTCTCACGTCTAAAATTTCATTAAATCACTGAGCAAACTTACACTCTCAACCATATATAGAGCAAACAAACACCCTTCAATATTCATTCAATCGCAAAAGAAAACACCAAGAAAGCCAAAATCCCACCGTTCATGGCGTCCAAGAACCCCTCTTTCTCACCGTCTGTTTCCTTCCGCTTCTTCTTCTTCTTCCTCCTAATTCCACAAAAAAAAAAAAAAAAATTAGGTATTGTACATGACACATAAATAAAGAAAAAGAAAAAGATATGCGATCAAGCATGGTTTTAAAGAAAGAAAAATAAATAAAATGACCCACGTGGTCATCTTATTGCTTGGTTTTTTTTAGTAAATGATGATTATTAGACTAAACACGATTCGATTAAACACAAATACAACACGATTAATAAATATACCTAAAATACAAACACGAACAAGATACACTAACATGCCTATAACACGAATAACACGACACGATTATTACACAATTGAAAAATTAATATTTAATTTTTACTATATACTTTTTTTACACAATTAAAAAATTAATATTTACCTTTTTCTATATAATTTTTTTAAAACCCAAATAAACTTTAAATAATAAATATTAATGTAAATAATATAATACTTTTTAATTATTAAATATTTTATACTGTATTTTAATTTTTTTCTCTAATTTTTAAATTATTAAACACTTTCAACTGTATTTTTATTTTCTTCTCATCAGAGAATAATAGCCTCAAAGCCACAAATGCGGACTTCATGGGCAAAACTGAGGCATTTATTAAAGAAGAGTTGACAGATAGCTTCATTCACTTTCGATGTGGGACTTCTAGCTTCAAAAGCAAAAAATCAATATGAATATAATAAAAGCTATTTTTGAATATCCAAAGATAGCCCAATGTGGTGGTAAGAAACATAAAAGAGCACCCTTAGGTGTAAGTTTGAATCTTGAAGGCTACAAAATTCTTAAATTTTATTTTATTTTAAGTTTTAACGTGCTATAAACGTGCGAGTCATGTCGTATTGACACATTTATTACACGCCTAATTAAGCGTATTAAACGTGCTAGCACAAATCTAATACATTTATTTTCGTGTTATTCATGCTAACCCATTTATGGTCCAATTAATATTCGTACGGTCCAAACCGGTTTATATCGTGTCGTTTTTGTATCGTGTCATCGTGTCGTGTCTGAAATTGCCGGCTCTAGCTATAAAGACACTAAAAAAAAGGCTAAAAAAGGATATGTAACATATAGAATGACAGATTAGACTAAAAAATACTAATTTGTAATGGTTACAAATTAAACACCCTAATTTTAGTAAAAAGCAAAAAAAAAAAAAAAAAAAAAGAAATGAAAAATAAGCAAAGAACACACTTAAAATTTATAGTGGTTCACATTCTATGTGAGAGTTACATTTACTTTTAATCACTGTCGAAATTTACTACAATAAAGAAGAAGTTTGCAAGAGAAAATTGCACATCTCTCTCTATATTTTGTGAATTACACAAATAAGCCCAACATGTCTTATTTATAGGATTACATAAAAGAAAAGGTTTGTTTTCTAGAACAAAAGCTAAATCACGACCAGACACCGGGGCTTCTGTTTACGTTTTAGAAATTCTTGGTCCAGCACCACGGCCCTGCCAAGTGGGTTTACAGCGTTCAACGCTCTGCCACACTGCCTTTCAAGACTCCTAGTACCGTGGCTCTCCAATTCCATGGTTGCAGGCTGCAGCGTTGGCTTACTGATCTCCTTAATGAAATTTTTGGTCTTTCCACCCTCACACCTTTGAGATAGGGGTGAGACACACCAACGATGATCTTATGATCCAGAAGGTCAATCAGTGTAATCCTTTACATAAAGTGATAAATGGTTAGGGCATTTAAGTAGCCTCTACAACTTAACTGTAACATAAGGTAAGCTTAATTCATGATAGATAATTATGTTGAAGACGTTGTGTTTATTATTTAATATCCTATTATGGGCTTACATATTTAAGTAATAATTATATTATGAGCTATCTAATTTAATAGGTCCTAATAAGTGATCTATTATTTTGGGCTCTAGAGATATGTGTTGGGTATGGACTTTAAATGTGTAGAAACCTAATTCAAATCAAAGTAAAAATAATGAGATTCTATTTTGACTTAGTATATAAAAAATGTTGTGGTCTTCAAGTCAAATCATGCATATAATTTGCTCTCCTTCTCTCTTCCCATTAAAGAGATTATTGAAGTGCTAAAGACATATTTGACTCCATCCCACTTAAATTTCATCACCATAGAATCATCTACACATTCTTAATTATTATTCTTAATAATTTGGCATGATTAGACTTACCAATATGGTAGTAAATCATATTTACGGTTAAATCTAACAGAAAATATTATCATGGGAGAGGATTTACCATAACTCCAAAGGATGATCTGCAACAAATACCGTGGGACCTAGAGGATCTCCTCCCCTACATAAAAGGACGATTACAAATGCAGCTTCAGTTCCATTCTCATTAACTTCGATATAAGAAATGTGACGCGTAACATCTCTGCATCCTCCTCAAAATTAAGCCTTAATCCTATTTGCTCCATACTTTATAAAACTTCAAAACCATAGGAGAACTTGAACTTCAAAACCCATCAAAATTTTCCAATCCTCACAACCTCCAATTTAAATTGTATGTTAAGTATCGTTTAATCTGAACTCAAACGTTTTAGCCAATTATGCAATCCATGTTTTTCGTGAGGAAGGATGAAACACGTAGAAAAATTAGGCCCTATTTTATCCGTCATTTACCCACGATTCTTTGAAACAGAGAACATTTGCAAGGATCCATCATAAAGTAGGATAGTATCGTTAACACAAAATTAGCTGCGGGCATTTGGTAGCGTTGGTTTAAACCAATTCTAATTAGTTCAAAATATTATAACAATCGAAAGTTTTACACTATAGCTGGCTTTTGTTTTACACTATAGCTATAGAAAGCTTTACACTTTTTGAGTTTGGTTTGAACCAAATCTCTAAATATGTGATAAATATTGATAGTACTATAAATGGTTTAAGAAAATAACGTAGTAGTTGGTGCTTTAGTTCTATTGCTATGCAACCAAGACACTTTTCTACAATTTTTCTGAATATTGTGATAGGCATTTCTACGAATGAGTCACTTAATTGAGATTAAACACATCTAAGATAAAAAGAAAAATGTTTAGTTGATTGACAAAAAAATAATTTTATTTTTCTAGACTTTATCATCCTGCAATTAAGTAGCAAGTATCTCAACACTTAGAGACTACAAGAACATGCATTGTTGATTTTCTCTGTATTACCTTCGAGAGAATACAAAATCTTTACAAAATTGACTTCTAAAAGATTAATTACTCATTGTATTAATGAAACTAATTTACAGACTTAAATACAAGTCTCGATGAAACTAACTATCTAACTAACTTGTCTAGAAACGAGTAATACAAGGACAAGTGTCTAATATGTACAAATTGAATTATCAAAAAATTTGGATTGGTTTTGGATTAGGACTTTCCCAATCTGTTATGTATGGTTTGAGTATCTCGCGTTTTGTATAATCCTCAAATCCAAACTATATACATTATATATACAAATCTATAATATTTTTAATTATATAAGGCTGTCACAATATAATGTGTTTAAAGTTTATATAATTGAAAAAAAAAAAGAAGTTTTGCCCAATTATAAAGCTCAACATCATTTAATTATGTCTATAGTTTGTTTAAATTTTTTGATCTAATCTTTAACAATAATATAAAGAGAGAATGAGTTTCATATACCACTCTCAAGCACTTGAAACACCAAAAACTTTTTTTCTTTACTTTTCAGTTTTTTTTTTCTTTCTTCTATTTTCTTCCATTTTCATTCTTTTTATTATTTTTTACTTTTTTGGTCATACATAATTGTTTTTTCTCATTCTTGTCATCCTGTGTATTTATTTTTTCCTCTTTAATTTTTAACTCATTTTTTCACTAACATGTTTAATACATATGATTGAAGCACATGCTTTTCGGCTAGTGTTTTATAATTTTACAATTTCGTTGTTATCAAAGATTTACATTCAATTGGTTCGTAATATGTTAAATTTATTGAATTATTGCATATTGCATTATGTTTATTTTAGTTTCTAGTTTTTCCAAAAAAAATTAAATGCTCAATCCTTGAATCTATAGAATTCAATTCATAAAATCCATTATTTTTGGATTGGATTGGATTGGATTGTTTCTGAATTGGTTTTGGATTATAATTTTTCCAGTCTGACATGTAAGTATTGTATTTTGGATTGACTACTAACATGTGTAATCATATCTGTGAACATCCCTATTTGGTATTGTTATTTTAATCGATGGATTAGCTTTTTATAGTCTGATGTATAACTAGAAACAATTCTATATTGTGCGATTTAAATTTTTAAAGTGAACACACGTAGAGTAGACTGTTGAAAAGTTAATCTGATGATTAAAATAATATATTTTGTTATTTAAATATGATATGTGAACTTGTTATTTTAATCATTAAAATAACAGTTAAAGTTAATCCAATCCACAAACACCCCTACCTATAAGTCTTATTATTTTAGTCATAGGATTAACTTTTTTATGGCCTTATATATAATTAGAAATAGTTCTACATCGTGCTGATGTATAAATAGAAATTGTTCTACATCGTGCAATGTAAATTGTTCAAGTGAAGAGACATAGAGCATACTATTAAAAAGTTAATTTAACGGTTAAAATAACAGATCTTACCGGTAGGGCCTTGTCCTACTATATATATATATGTATATGTGTGTGTATATATATTGTGCTATGCATTATGATGTGTACATATATGAGTCTGTTTGGCTCATAGATTTAAATAGAGAATTTGAATGAAAATTTAAATTTTTGTGAGAAAAAATACTATAGTAAAATGATTCAAGTTGTGGTTAAAACCACGAACCAAACGGACTCTATATTTATATAATGTTTTGGATAATCATATTTTTGAATATCATGGTTACTGTACGTGTATATTTGATATACTGACACTAAATATTCAACTCTACCTCTTTTTTTTTTTGTTTGAAAAAAATTAATTCTCATCTAAATAATAATATGATGAAATTGCTTTCATTTTGTTACATGAATCAAAATCGTTATATTTGTTTCTCACTTTATTTTTTTAATTTTGATCCCTAATAATACCTCGTCAACGGAAGACTAAATATGAAATTAAGTAATATATTAAGAACAAAAAATAAAACAAAATAATAAATTAATAACCAAAGCGTGACATTTTAAGAATATTTCATTAAATATTTCACAGTTTGATGGAATGAGCAAAACTAAAACAAAGCAATACATTAAGGACCTAAATAGAATTTTTTAAATATTAAGAACTAAAATGACGATGCATGTAAACTTTAAAGACTATTTATAAAATTACTTTTTTTTTAATATAAAATAAACCTTATACTCTTCAAGGTGATGCCACAAGTGGTTTAGTAAAAAAAAAAAAATTTTTTTTTTTCCTTATCTGTTTATTTATTTATTTATTTTAGCTTGTTAATCACGACATTCTTTTTGAAGGACAGAAACATGACGTTTATAAATCGATCACCGCCTTCTCGGATCCATTTAACACAAACAGAGCGAATTCTATTGTGGAAAACAGAACGAGCGAGGAGAGAAGAGAATCAGAGTCTGCCTTCCGCCAACCAGAGCTCTCTGGCGAGCCCCTCCTCTGCCGTCGCTAGTCTCTCCGTCGATCCCACTCAGCGCGCCGCCTTACCTTCCGAGGTACTTTCTTTCTAGTTCTTCAGTTTTTATTATTTTTTATTATTTTTTATTTTTTTTGTGCGACGGAGATGGAGGTTGCGGCAGTGGTAGCGAGCCTGTCGCGGCCACCGTGGGTCGCGACATTGTTGATGAGCCTGTTGCGACCTCCGCGCGACCCCGTCGCGATTCCATTGTGACGGAGCCTTTCGCGATCCGCCTCCATGAGTTGCGACGCACCTCCCTCGCTCATCGTCGGCAAAGGTCGCCGGAGTTGTTTGAATTCTTTTCGAGTAGTAGTAGCGAGCCTGTCGCGGCCACCGTGGGTCGCGACATTGTTGATGAGCCTGTTGCGACCTCCGCGCGACCCCGTCGCGATTCCATAGTGACGGAGCCTTTCG